>JAULKM010000011.1:5343887-5376815 GCA_032355605.1 Rubia tinctorum | reverse complement strand
GATCTCATCCTTCGATCTTCTCATCGAACTTACAATTTATTTCAACTTAAATAATAAAATTGAAAATAAATTTACAAAATAGCAATAAATGGTACTTATATCGAATTTAATTAAAATACTCAATAGACGGTATGGAAAATGTATTTAAATATCTAGTTGGTCATAGTCATCAATAACCCTGCACTTAATCCAATTCATATATGCATTCATTCATTTCTAAAATGAACGGCCTAATAACATATAAAAGTAAATTGAAATATAATCACATAGTAAATTATGTAATTAACCATACCAAAATAATTAAGTTAACTAATTCTAAAATTATTAACCTTAATTATTTTTTTGTCATATTTAATAATTTTAAATTACTAAATAAACTAAATATATTAAGCAGTTCATATACTAAAAATAATGTTATTAATTTTTAAAATTATTAACATTAATTATTATCCTTTCCTATATTTCATAATTATAAATTACTAAATATATTAGGCAAATCCTTAGGAGATGGTCTCCTGTGATCTAGCCTAAATTTTAGGCATGAGCCTTTAAGTAATTATAACTATATTCTAGTTCCAGGGACCTATATCTAATATTTTTACCGGGACCTATCACTAATATTTTTCATCGATTTTTTTGTCCAATTTTCCCTCCATCATTTTCTCTCCATCAACAATTTGCAAAAAAAAATTTAACATGTAAAAAATCAATATGACCATCGAACTGAAAATTATAAAACATCAACAAAAAATAGCAGAACATCAACGGAAAAATCATAAAACATCGACTAAAAAATTGCAGTAAAAATATATTTAAAAATAAAATAAAAATCAACAAAAAGTATTTTAAAAATCAAATTAAAATCAACAAAAAATTGAAAAATCGTCGACTACAACTGACAATATATCAACTACAAATATTTAAAACATCAACTAAAAATCACAAAAACATCAACAATGCTTAAATTAAAAAAATTAAAAACTACAAACATCAACCTATATCACTCAAAACCTAAAAACATCAATTCCTATCATCTAAACTTCACCTGAAAAATGAAAAACGTCAACATAAGGAAAAAACCACTACAAAACATCAACCATATCACCAAAAAACTACAAATATCAACCAAAATCAGCTAAAACTCACATAGAAATGAAAAGCATCAACATGAGAGCAAAAATAAAACTAAAAATATCAACCCATATAACCCAAAAAAACTACAAAACATCGACTCATATCAACTAAAACTCACCCGAAAAACAAAAAACATCGACATGGGAGAAGAAAAAACTAAAAAGATCAACAAAAAAGCTATGTTACCTTAAGAGTATAAACCATTCACTCAGAAAATCATAAAACATCAACAATGTTCTTAAGAAAAAAATACATATATCAACCTATATCACCAAAATTTACAAACATCAACTCCTAACACCTAAACCTCATCCAGAAAATGAAAAACATCAACATAAGAAAAAATATAATACATTCATCAACTCTTATCACCTAAACCTCAACCGGAAAATGAAAAACATCAACATGAGAAAATAAAAAAACTATAAATATCAATCCATATCACCCAAAAAACTACAAAACATCAACAAATAACAACTATACCTCACCAGGATAATGAAAAACATCAACATGAGAGGGAAAAAAGAAGAAGCTAAAACATCAACCAACAAGTTACAATATCTCAAGAATAAAATTCTTCAAAAAATAAAATCATAGTAGGATTTGAACTCATGTTGCTAACCACAAAATCTAGAATATCAACCCCTACTCCAGAGACACGTTATCAAACATATTCTCAGTCAAACAATATTAAACCTCAACATGTAAGTCAAGAATATTTATTGTTCAAAAAATTAAAGTGGTGGGATTCGAACCTGAGACGCCTATCCCCAAACACGGAGTACTGACCACTAGGCCAGAGAACCTTTATTCACCATATACTCGGTCAAATAACATTATATTTCATGAATCTTTTTAAAAAAATTAAAAAGGAAATTAAACCTCACCTATGCAAAACCTCAGTCGTCCGTGGTCGATCTCCGCCGCCACCGTCCGCCGTCGACTTCTACCTCTGTCGGCCGTCGAACTTTGCCTCTGTCGTGCATCGTCGACCTCGCCTCCGCCATCCGCCATCCGCCATCCGTCGTCGATCTGCCATCGACGTCAACCTCGCCTCCGTTGTCAACGTCACAAATCTCGCGCGTGAGATGCACGCGTGAGTCATCATGTCAGTTTTGGCCTCATGTGTCTCACACGTCACATGAATCTCATCTTTGTCACCGTTTCCTTCTACATATTCGTCTTCGTTTTTCTTCCACCTTTGTTGCTATCGTTAATCCTCGACATCCGTGCTGCATCGGATGCCTCTCACCAGAATCGCATTGTAGTCATCATCGTAGATCGAAGCATCGACGAAACCTCCGGTGGCAGCGCCATCGTCGTCACCGTCGGAAAACAAAGAGTTAGAGATTGAGCAACGCCAGAAATAGAGCAGCGCCATAAAAGGATCGCCAGCGAGAAGAGAAGACCGGCGGAGATGGCGGAAATCAGGCAAAATTTGGAGGAATCAGACGGTAACCGTCGGCCTGAGGTGGTTACCGGTGGGAGGAGGCGGTTCCTGATTGGAAGAGGAGGAGAAAAGAAAATTGAAAAATCTAATTTTTTTGTGATATATTTAGTATTTTGATAATTGCACAGCAAAGTCCCTAAATTTATTAGCATATTTTTAAAAAAATCTCATCCCAAATGAAAGTTCTTATAATTGCATAATAAACCCTTGCCTAAATTTTAGACTGGGTAAAACAAGATTTTGTGAATCCTTATACCAAAATAATGATCTTAACTAATTTCTAAAATTAATGACCTTAATTATCACTCCCTCCGTCCCACCATTATTGACATGTTTACCTTTTTCAAGTCAAACTTGATAAACTTTGACCCTAAATATAAATTAATATATTTATAATAAAAATACCATGCAAGATATTGTTAGATTCATCTTAACATCTATTATCTAAATATCAATTTTTTATGCAGAACTATTATATGTATCTGGAGATGTTGACGATCAAATATGTTCGTTGAACACCATGAAAAAATAAACATATCATTAATGACAGGACAGAGGGAGTATTACCTAATATTTTATTATTTTAGATTAATAAAATAATTAAATTTAATAATCAAGGACTTCCATAATTAATAAAACTTTTATTCATATTTAATTTTATTTTGAAAAATTGAAATTACTCATTCAAAATTAGAATTCGAAGGCCCAGCCCATCCAAATTTACATTTTAAAACCTAGCTCAGATTTTTTAAATTCCGCTGGACCGGTCCGGTCCACCAGACCTAGACCGGTCCAGCCAACCGGTCTGACCAAGGACAAATTAAACCGAAATCCAAGTGGCTCAAACAAATGTGTCTAATTGGGATGAATTATTTTTTACCCAAGATTTAATTAATTATTAGCTCAGGAGCAGCAGTCCTTATCTTGGCGGAGGTACTGTTCCAGCACAGCACCGGCGGGATTGTTCCAGCCATCTGACCAGTATTTCCGGCATGAATAGTGCCGCAGATGAATAGTAAGAAAAAATTGAAAAAAATAATGAGTGAGTTTAAATCAAATTAAATCATCCAATAATTAATTTGATTAAAACATGAGCACAAATCTAAACACCATATTATGTAAATCTAATTCACATATTGTCTATATCAAACTGAAACATGCAAGAGACTTTGATAACATTGTTGGAAATTGATTAAATCTAATGCCGCGGAAAATCAATTATCTAATCACGAATCTCATGCATGCAATTAATTCAAATTATCTAAGATTTTAAATTACCTTTGAAGCGTGCTTTACCGTTGAATTCGATCAGCTACGGAGACGAGAATCCCAGATGTGACTATTCAATACGTATCCACATGACACAATCAAACAGCCTACACCGTTGTCAACTTAGAACATATTCATATGCAAAGACCTGGTCTTTCTTCTTTTCTTTACGGTGAGGTTGATTTTATGAGAATGGTAGGATTATTTGGTTTATGTCGTGTTCTATTTGGTTTATGCAGTTTTTCATCGTTAATATTTCTGTAAAAATATCTATTTATACAAAATAGTCATTACTCCAAGAAACCCTAATCCAAGTCAATCTGGGCCTAGCCCAATTAGACTTAATGAGTTATAAACTCATTTCTCATTTTATCACTATCTGGGCTCCTAGCTATATAGTTATTTCTTTTATTCAGTTTCATGCTCTGTGTGTGACCCTATAGGTTCAGTCATACTAAGCTGCAAGCCCAATTGATACTGGCAGATTGAAGGCGGTTTCCAGGTAAACATTCCGATCAATCAAAATAACTGAATTAATTATCTTCGTAATTAATCCTCTAACTATATTAGGAAAATGCACATTGACTAAAGGACAATATTCCAACAATCTCCCACTCATCCTCTAGAACAAGTGTGCATTAGTATTCCATTGTCACTTAATGTATTTCAGAACATAAGGTAACATAATGTGTCATCCTTATCAAGTTCAAATGCATTACTTGAATTTCTGAGTCAAATTGTAAAGACAGGTGACTAATCCTTAAACTATCTGAGCACGACCATGCAGTTTACAGTCCCAACTCTCCGAGAGTCCCATAAGACAACAATCTCATGTACATGAGAGGACAATCCCACTCTTGTACACTTTCAACTTCCAACCTCATTTTCTTTGGATGAATGTTGAATCGCGTTTCAATGTCTCTAGGATTTCGTTGTAATGGAGTATTGTTTTTAGTTGCACTGGGTTTCAATGTCTCCAGAAGAATTAGAACTAATCTTCTTAAATTTGAACACATCGTCTGGCTCATACACTGTGGGATGAGACTCCCACAAATTAACTTGTTAATCCATGGGAAATTCCCGGATTGAAGTACAAATGTCATATTGATAATCTATGGTCATTTTCACCGAATTGTATCAAATCTATAATTTGGTGAGCCTGTTGCTATAGATTTTTCCTATCATTAATGGAATAACGCATGTTAGAGGAGTGTTCTGGGTAAGAGTTGTCCATTTTCTTTGAAGCGGTACAATACTGTGTTGCCTTCATATTTACACAGAATTGGTCGGGGTATTTCCCACGGGGTCGCCACAACTTTGTAGTTCTAAAATTTTGACTTAGTCTTAGAGGTTTTTGCTGGATTTCTCTAATCAATGGTGGAGAGGCATCTAAATCTCGTTGGAGTCGAGAGGGAGATCACCAATAATAAAATTGGAAAATAAAAACATCAAATAACAACTTAAAGTTGGAGGAGTGTGTGTCTCGAGAGCCAAATTATCCAATTCCATGGGAAGGTCGAAGTAGTTGTAGGAATCAAACTGGAGGCAAGGTCGTAGGATTGTGTCTCGCAAACCAAATTATCCAATTATGAGGGTGGAACCTTATCTTTGTCGCCATCAAAAGAATCAATGTGAATGAGACCTGATCAAATAAAGTGATTGGAACTATCTAGCAGTTTCACTGAAGAATGAAATATGCTCTAAAAATACAACATAACGAGAGAATTATACGTTCTGACTAACTGGATAGAAAAAAGGGTACCCTTTTTTACCAACACGAGAAAGATTTATAGACAACTGAATGCGCTTAACTCTGGTCGAAGAACAAAACAAGTGGAACCAAAGATACACATCTAGGAATAACCGAAAGCATTTCAATACAATTTTTCAAAAGGCGACAAACGTAATTTTGAGAGCACTGCTAGAAATAGCCCCATACGCACCGTTTTGTAGCACTGTTTTCTGAAAACTGTTACTAGACCATAAACTAGTACCGGAAAATGACTTTCCTTGGAATAAGTGGTGCTTGATAGACATTTTAGCACTGAAATGGCGAAAAACCAATGCTAATTAAAAATTGGAAACGTAGATGGTTTGAAAAATTATGTACCATTTTTTTAATATATGAGAAATTAATCGGTGAAAAGACATGAAACAATGTAGAAGTGAATAATTAGGTGTTATGTATATTTAATTTCGGTGCTAAACTTGGCAAGTCTTTCTAAAATCCGGTGATACCTACTCACTGCAACCTTAGAAGGACTTGATGCTGACTAGGCATTGTGGAATGTAGCCCTTGTTGGGACTATGAAAAACTGGTGCCAGTAGTGCATTTAATACCCACCTACCAACTTTTTTAGGGATGGAAGAAGTATAAAATTATGATTGAATTTTATTTTCGCTCCAACATAGTTAAAAAATCACGTTCTTTGCCCTTTTTTTAGATAAGGTCTTCTGAAAAGTGACCTGTCCACAAATTATGGACATGTCAGAGACCTAAATGCAATTAAAAAAATTGGAGAGGGAAATTAAAATGGGTTGGGCAGGGTGGTAAAAACTCGCTGGTCGGGTTATAACCCAAAAATACCCTTTGGCATTCACTTTCTTGGTCATTCACCTTCTTCTCCAACGTAATTGCCATTTTTTCACTTTGCTGTTTAGCACTCGTTCCTCTTTGATTTCTGCCGTTCAGTGATCTTTCCTCTCCGATGAAACCTCCTACCTTCATTCCTCAAATCTAACGACCGATTTGTAAACTTCAATTTGACTTAAAAGATGTTCAAAACATCAACAACAAAGCCTAATCAAAATCGAAATAAATGGTAATTCACATAGATTTTGTGTCAAATCAATTCAAACTACTGAATTACAATTTCATTTGAACGAAATTCAGTTTGAAACATATAAAATTTCACCTCCTAGGCTTAGACTCTTTCGAACCATACACAATAAGGTAACTATTGTGATTACAAAGCTGATGTTGTAGAATTGGATATGAACGCAATCTCTGAATGCGTGAATATGTGAATTCAATTGCTATGGCATGTAAAAAACATGTGGTAAACACTAGTAAAATGAAATAAATGATGGTAAAAACTTTCATATAGACTATACACCTGTTACCTTATAATACATACTGTATGTATTAAACACACATTTGTTTTAAAATTGTGAATATGAATTATGAAACTTTTCCAGAAGGTAGTGTACAAGTTAAGTTATGAATCATTTCTGTTTTTTTAAAACATGCATATGTTAGCTTACAACTAGTATGTATTATAGTACATAGAACAGAAGAGACTAAAATTTGTCAGTTTAATATTGTCATATAATCTGTGCATTGATTATTATCCAAAATGTAGTGTTTAAATGAAACCACACATTTGATTTAAAACCGTCAATTCCTTTTATGAATAGAACTTTTTTTCCAGGAAGTAGTATAAAAGTCACCATATGAATCGTTTCTGTTTTATTAAAACATGCATATGTTAGCATACAACTCGTATTTCTTATAGTGCACATAACAATGTTACTCCCTTCGTCCCACCCGAATCTGCACACTTTCCTTTTTTGTCTATCTAGGCAAATTTGCACATTTTCCATTTTAAAAAAATTAACCTAACAAAAGGCATATTTACCCTTAAAATAATTAAAATTTTACTTGAAAACCCTACCACTCACCCCCACTTATTCTTCTTTCTTTTTATCTAAACTTCTATTCCCTCTTCCAAACCCTCACTGTTTAAACCCTCACCTCCCCAAACCCTTGCTACGTCACCTCATTCTCCTGCCTTCTTCCACGACCTGCTTCCAGTGCTGCACATCGCTAGAGCTTGAGGGCCGATAGAAGATTGTCGTAGCTTGGCAGTGGTGCTGCTTAAGGGACGATAGAAGATTGTCGGAGAGCCGATAAACAGAAGTAAGTTCAGATCTTCGCGATGGTGGTGTTGCGGAGGGCCGTGTGGTGGTGGTTGAGGGCCGTGTGGTGTGCTTGAGGGCCGTACAGTTTTGCCATGATGGTGCTTGAAGAAGACATGGCCATGCGGTGATGCTTGGCTGGTTGAAGAAGACGAGGGTAAAATAGACATTTCAACTTTGTGAAATTAAAAGTTAAAGTTTTTTCCTCTCCAGGTTGCCACTAATCCTGTATTTAATTTCAAACACAAGCTTTGCATAACTTTTCATCCATTATTACTTCCTTTGGTCATGAAATATTGTCCCTCTTTTGAACGACACAATTTCTTTTTTAAAAGTGAAATGAGTGCTGTAGGTTGAATTGAGAGAATAAAACGTAAATTGTGTGGATGAAAACCATTAAGAATTTACTAAAAGATGAAATTTCCAATATAAAAAGGTCATCCTAAAAAGGAAAGAGTGTCAATATAAAAAAAACGGAGGGAATATACTCCCTCCGTCGTCCTAGCAAAAATGACACAATTATCTCTTTCGTTTGTCCCAACAAAAATGACATATTTTGAAAACTACCTAAAATATCAAATAATATGTTATTAAATTCTAACAATGTCCTCTTTAAATTCAACAACTTTCAGACTAGGGTCACAATTTTCCCTAAATATCTCTATTTTTAACAATTAATTTTTTTATACATAAAAAAGCAAGGAAAAAGTAAAAGCATCACCAAAAGTAAAAGTGTTATTTTTATGGGAAGGAGGTGGTATTTATCGATGAACCCACCCTTCCACTAAGACTAGTTTTATTGGTGATCGCAGGCATGCGGTCACCACATTTACAGTATTAAAAAAAAAGAAACAAAACAGTTCAACCCAACCATAGTAAAAATAGGGGTCAAACTGATCCCCAAATTGGAGAAAGGCTGACGGGGAGTGTGGCCACGTGTCACACTCTCATTAGTTGAAATTATACTAAATCAAATTCAATATAATCATTTTATCTCTTTATCTGCATATCTGATTTTATATTTATATTTAAAATATTTTTGTAAGAAAATTAATTTCAATAAAATAAATTTTGTATTCCCTATAAATAGAGCTGAGTATTGTCATAGTTCCATTTCAATGTACAACTCAATATTTCTCTTCTCTCTACTTTAAAAAAACTCTCTCCACTTTTGTAATTAGTGTTAATCCATTTTATATTCCTAATTATGAAAATTTTATTTACGAAATTCAAAAATATTATTATTTAAATATAATAATATTTAATTAATAATTTAAAATATACTATTTATAATTGACATTAAAATAGTATGTATAGAGTTAAAAAAAATTATATTCTCTGCTTAGTTGTGGAAAACTTGCATGCTTTTTACTAAATAAATCTTCAATACAACACCTCATTCACAAGGTTCATCACATGACAAAAAATTCATAAGACATTCATAAGTTACAACTACACAAGATGCAACATTCATAAGGTGACTATACATGACAAAACATTCAGAAGGAGACTATCCACGAAAAAACATTTACACAGAGACTAAACATGAATAACCATTTATTAGGCACTTAACTAATTTCATGTCTGCTTTAGGTGCTCTTTTTTTGCATCTTCAATCAACTTAAGGCCAACCAAAATTGGTTCTGCAGTTTCCAGTTGTCACTAGACATTGCATCATCAATTAATTCTGTTACCAATACTTTTTTTTATAGTCAATAGAAAGTCAGACTGTTCTACCTTAAATTCATCAACCAGAGTGTCGGTTTGCCGAAGGGAGCATCTCATTTGGCATTCAGCTAGAGTACCTGCGACAATGTTCAGGCAATGAGAATTAGTGTATGTTTATCCATGCATTATATCGCAAACCATACCACAAGCTTAAGTAATGCAGAAGCAATTTCTTGTTGATTGTGAGTATACCAACAAACCATTGTTCAGTGCCTAAATAAGATGAAAGAGTTACATGTAATCAGTACCATATACTTCTTATTTATTAAGCATCAATTTCTACAATTTGCAGCAGATTTTGATATCTATTTCGTTAAAAAAATTTCAAATATCTTCTCATGCCGAACAAGTTCCCATCATTTAACCACTTGAAATGTAATCAACATATTTATTATAGCATACGAATATAATTTATTGCAATATTGAGGTTGTGTAGTCCTTATAATTCATTAGGGGAAATTACTTGCATTCTCGTGGAGTTTCGACAATACATCATTAAATAAAGATGTTATAGTAGTCTCGACGAGTCAAGACATTGGCGATCCAAGTTGTAAAATCAATGTCCTGCAGTGCATAACAAGTAAAAGATAGATCATCTTATCAAGCAAGGGTCTCATCAGACATGATAACTATCCTAATCAAAGACAAATAAATCAGTTGCCTCTGAAAGCACACTGATTAACATCAGAAGATAGAAATTGTAATACTTACGACGAAGCACAAAAGGAACACACTCTTCTTCCAAAGAAACTAGAAAATTAGCAAGCTAAATTGACAGAAAAATTAAATATTTACCATAAAAATTATAATAAAGTTATCCTCGATCATATATTCATCTACACAAATTGAAGAAAAAAAAAGAAGTGAAACTGAGCAGTTTTAAGGAAGAAAGAAGACAATTCAAACTGAACTTTAAATCGATGAACACACAGACAATTTAATTTATCTAATTTTCACACTGCACAGACTGAGCAGTCATTTATCATAGTAATAACATAATCAACACAATCAATTCAACACTTCCAAAGCCTTAGATTTCGATCTGAGGTGCCAAAAGTTTGAATCAAACAATGTTCAATCACAAAGTATGCATACACATGTAGATACTCAGAGCCCAAAATGATAAGCCGAGTTAACAGTATCGACCGCATAGATAACATTTTTCCGATCTCCAGTTATGGTGAAGAAGCCAACGACGATTGATGAAGAGTTTCTCGCAGGAACAAAAGGGAACTCTAGGGTTTCAGTTAAGTCAAAATGAAGATCCAATTTTTTAAATAACCCGAACAGTGATCCGAGAAGAGACCCATGCATTTTGTATGCTTGAATAAATTAATAACATCCTACATTAATATCAGCCACTAATTTATTATTTTTGAATGGTTCAGATCTGTTCTCACCTAAGATAAATGTTCTCACCTGATCCCAATTATATAAATATAAATATAAATAAATATATATATATATACCGACTCGATCCTAGCTCTCTTGGGAGGGGAACAACGGTTGGAAACGACTACTAATACCCCATAGGCTGAAGAGCAAAAGGAGGAATCCGCCTGAGGAGGGGCTCGCATCTGATTAGCTAGTTGGTGAGACAATAGTTTACCAAGGCAATGATCGGTAGCTAGTCCGAGAGGATGATCACCAACACTAGGACTGAGACACGACCCAAACTCCTACAAGAGGCAGCAGTGGGGAATTTTCCTCAATGGGCGAAAGCCTGACATAGCAATACCGTGTGAATATATATATATATAAAATATTTTACATGGTATAAGAGTAAAAATCATGAAATCCTAAAAAGCTTCCATAATCTTAAATGCAATCATTGTATCGATATTGTCGTATCGATATCGTCGACTTCTTTTTCGTCACTATCACTGCTGCATCACTTATAGTTGTAGGCATGAAGTTCCATCATGTTTGATACTTCAGTCAAAAAATGAAATCAAGAAATAGTCATTTTAATGGCAAAATAGTCATTTTCCATTTTTATTCATCCTGAGATGAATAAATTATTGACAGAGATGAAATGATTAATGGGACTTAGGAAAACTTTATTCTTCCTGAGATGAATAAATTATTGACAAAAATGAAACATAGATCTCTTGTGAAATTGTTTATCAGCTGCGGTAAGCTATTTTTTTTAAATCAAAGCCCTCGCCACCACCGTCCTAAGCCCCCCTCGCCACCACCATCCTAAGCTCGTCCTCATCACCACCGTACCAATCCCATGCCACCATCCCTCTATAAATTCCCGCATCGAATTGCGATGACGTCAATTTTCCCACCGTCCCTGCACCAGCCACCCGCACCACCATCCCAGCCCAAACCCTAGCCCAGCGTCATCCCTGCCACAGTCATGCACATCTTCTACCTCGACTCCGACCTTATAATCATCAACATCACCAAGCTCTGTAGCATCTACCTTCACCGCGTCCTCATCCTCTCGAAGAAGACGGTGGCTGAAGAGAAAAGACGGGAAAACATAAAAGAAAAAATAAAGGGAAAGTGGAATGGGAAAAATAAAAGAAAAAAAAAGAAATTGGAAAATAGAAAGAAAAATGGAAAATGACTATTTTGCCTTAAAATTAATGTTTTTGACTGAAGTTAACGTTTTGACCGGACAGAAGGGCTACGACTTAGCAGTTTTGTTATTTGAGGGGCCAAAAGTGTTTTAAAAAAGATAAGAGGCTAAAAGTGAACGATGGAGGGAGTTTAGGGGCCTCCCAAGTCATTTTCCCTTTACAGATCATGAATGAAACCAAAGCTTAGCGAGAAATGTGTAAAGTTTATGTTAGGAGAATAAAAGGGGAATGAGGATGTTTTGTAAAGATGGAAGTTAATTTTGGCAATGAAAGTTATACTATTTTCAAAAATGGTTGACCATTGATTATTTCAAGTCAAACCCTAGTTGAAAGTGTTTAAATATATAAATATAGAAGGCAAATTATGGGTTGACCATTGATTACTTCAATATATATAGAAGGCAAACTATGTTCCAACATTATTTATCTAACCAAGTATGTAAAAATAATAAAGAGACACACAAACTTGGTTACGTAGTTCGATAAAATTCACCTACGTCTGCGGGGTCTAGCCCAGATCAAAATAAATCCCCTAATCAGAAAGACAGAATACAATGTACATCATACAACTATACTTATCTTCTCTAATTACAACTTGTGGATTTTGCAAGCTCCCATTGCTATCGATCCGCCTTGATCAGATTCCCTTTGACCTCGATACTCGTCGATGCTGGATCTCCTCCTCCCGAGGAATTAAGGCATCTGATTATAAACTTAGATCAAAAGAGTTTTGATCATGTTGGAACACAAGTAGACGCTCTCGGCGACTATCGATGTATAAAATCTGAATGCATATTTTCTTCTCTTTATTCCGTAAGTAGTTCAGCCAGAATGTCCTCTATATATCGTACGTATCCATTTTCGTGCGAAATAGAATTCCTTCTCCATAAAATATTCTGATAACAATAAAATCCCTTGAAGATAGGAATTACCAAATCTAATCCCTTAAAGTAAGGAATTAGAATATTCCATCCATATATTTAACTATACCTAAAATTCCATATCAATCCACATTCCATAAATATAATCCAATCCCATAAATATAGGAATTGATATATTTTTTAATCGAATACAACTGGACGAAATGTATGCTTCTCAGATTTCACATTGAACTACCTTTTCTCGCAAACCATAGCAAAATTGATGTTACAACACAATATTCCATATTTGCATAATTTTCAAAAATTGCTAATTAAGTAAATATGGACTTTAAAATCCACCCCTTTGAAATTTTGTTGACCCATCAACCTTTTTGGATTTTCAAACCATCAACTATGCAAATAGAACAATCAGATCAATATAGATGTTGGAACATAAGATCAAACAAATTTAGCTTCCCCTAAATTCCACAGCTCCAAACAATAATCCTCAACACCCATGTTGGAACATCAAACAGAGAGTCAAATAACGCAACAAATTTTCAGAAGAAATTTACCCATGTTGGAACATCAGTCAAACTGGCTGTCAGAAATCCGAGAATAAAAAAACACATTTTGCCAAGCCATAATCACCAAAAAATAATATCTAAACAATAATTCCATAATGCCCATAGCTTCCAGCTGGGCCCAAAAATAATATCCAGAAATTCAGAAATCCTAAATCCAAAACACTCTCCTTTGGAGCCATAATACATGCCAAATTTTAAAAAAAAATAGGAATTTTTATTTCAATCATCAATCTTAATTAGCTGCATCTGTCTGGGCTTCATTATCAGCCTCTAACTTCTTCAAATCTTCTCCAAGAGTTGCAATCTGAACATGAAGAGATGCAATCTTTGCCTTCATAGCCAACTTCTTCGCATCCCTAGCCTTCTTTGCAGCTGCTGTAGATGAGGTGCCAGTCTCTGAAGAGATCCAGGTAAGATCATCAATCTTTCTTGTCGATAAAGTTATAGAGTTAGCCTTTACAACTTTGGGTACTATAAACTCATCATCACTCTTGACCTTCACCTTTCATGTTCTAGCCAATACAGTAATGACACATGGATGAGGCAGATAGTTCTTCTTCCTAGATGATACTGCCTGGAATGCAATGTTTTCCTAGATAATTTTGCCTAAGTTTACTGGAATCTTCTTCCTAATGCAGTATAGCAGCTTAGTCATTTTTCTAGTTAGAGCAGAAGTTTTTCGTGAATGGTAGCAAACAATTTATAGCTATTTGGGAGAGACAGAAGTACCTGCTTATCAGGTTTGACATTGCAGCATTTTCTTGTGCAGGCCATTAGGAAACCATCCCTCCATAAATATCATACAAAATCTCATCATTTTCAGCTACAGGTCTTCTGCATATGGTCCAGCAACCTTAAGAGTAGTCAACCCAAGAATCTCATTTATTTTCTCAGCAGAAAAAACAATTACTTTCCCACGAATAAAGGTCCACCCAAACCAGTCAGAATCTGCATCTAAGTTCTCTGCCATGACACTGGCATAGAATTCATGAACCAACTCTTTGTTGTATTCCTTGTACACGATGGCAACAGTAGAGTATCCCAAATGATCTAGAAAGGCAGTAAAGCCGCTAGCCTTATACGTCTCCAAATCCAATGCCCTTTCTGAGATAATGTTCCTTTCACTGATCACATCCCACCTTTCCTGACAACCAGCATCATAGAAATATTCATTCATAGCATTCCTTGGCGATGGTGCTCTTCTTGAGTTTTGCCCAACTTTCGTCTTCACCCTCAACCACTTTCCTCTTAGATCTCTTTGTTTGAACAAATTCATCCAGCACTTCATCACTGGAGTACGCAAGTTTTTCTTCTTGAATGTGTTCCTATGTTGGAACATCCTCCACCTCAATCACTTCAACTTCCTCATTTTCCCGCTAGCATGATGTTGGAACATTATCAAGGCCAGGTTTAGTTGGTTCAATCTCCTCTTCCTCTTCAATATGTTGATCTGATGTTGGAACATCATCAGCATCAAGTTCATCAACAATAATATCTTCTCCCTCTGTCTCCATCTCAGGAGTGAGGACATGAGTCTCCTTTGCTTCAAACTGATCATTAACACGTGGGGATGATCATGGGTCTGGTCTGGGTCGGGTCTAATAAGACCCAGACCCGACTTTAAAATTTTTTAGTTAGACCCAAACCTGACCCGGACCCGTAGGGTCTAAATATTTTAGACTCATACCCAGACCCAATGGCTCTAAAACGGGTCCTGGGTCTAAAATAGGTCCTAAATGGGTCTAACTTTTTCTTTTAAAAAATTCTTCACTAAAAAAATATGTATTATCTTGAATACAAATAATTCAAGTTCAATATAGATATGAGTTAATTCTTCAAGAAAAGAATACAATACACATTATTTATTTATTTATTTAAAAATAAAAATACAAAGAGAATATGAAAGTAATTTAGAAATTAGGATAAATAATATGTATACTTAGGGTAATATGGGGCTAAGGGTCGGGTCTGGGACCGATACGCATTTATTTTTTAATTTAGACCCATACCTGGACCCGGACCCGGTGGGTCTAAATTATTTGGACCCATACCCAACCAAATAGGTCTAAACCACATGGGTCTTGGTCGGGTCCTAGACCCATGATCATCCCTATTAACAGGTCCTCCACCCAGGTCATAATTTTTTTCAGTAACAAATTCTGCTGGTTGATTATCAGCAACTTCAATGCATTCTTCATCAATCTCCATATCTACCACATCTCCCCCCTGTATCCTCAGCATGTGTTAGAACATTTCCAGCACCTCTGACTTCCAACTCCTCCTCATCAGAATAAATATCAATGACTACAGGGGGTTCATTCCCGAGTCTCTCCAAATTCTCAGTAGCAATAGAATAATAAATTTGAACAACTTTAAGACTAGCAGAACTTAGCACACTTAAGTCTTCTGGCCAATCATTTACTCTCCTCAATCCGAGTCTTCTTGAGCCAGAGGATCTAGTATACACACATAAATTTCTTTCCTTTATACTTTTTACAAGCCAACTCAGTTAACCTAGGGTTCCAGTTTTCCATGTACTGGATATCACTAATAATCCCTTTCAACAAGTGGCTTAAATCATAACCAGTTACTTTACCCGACAAAGATTTATGTCCCCTTAGGTCTAACCATTTCTTAAGCTTAAGATAATACCCTATACAGTTATCAAAGGAATTAAAAGTCTGGCCATTGAATGTAAATGACTTATCTCGAAATTTCCTTATAGGGGCGGCGAGGAGGAAGCTCTTGGCCGGACTGAGGATATTACTTGCACCCCGGGTTCTGGTGTGCCTTCAAGAATTTCCAACATGGAGCTCTCTGTTATAGTCAGCTACTTCTCTGGTTCACCAAACAACTTCTTGAATGCACTTCTTCTCTCCATATTGTGAGTTTGGGATAGAAAAATTTGGGGATTCTGTAGACAAAAAATCTTTGAAAGTGGAATACTATCTTCTTCTCCGTCGTAGGGTTTTAGTGTGCGAAGAACAAGCACAATCTCACAATATTAGGAAAATGCCAAGAGAATCGGGAGACAAAGAGGTCGCGTAAGTATGGCAACGTGGGGAGAAGTTGGAAGGTAAATTTTTTAAAAATTTACTTTCCTTTTTCTCTCAAGAAATGCACCAATTTTTCTCTTCCCAGGTAATAATTACCTTTTCAATTATCAGCCGTCAAAACCTTCTCTTTCCATAGATTAACTTTCCATATTCCAACATGCAAGCACCACTTCCACATTTTTGTATTTTTCTTCTTTCTATTTTTTTAGTTTTTTTTCTTCTATTTTTTGTACACAAAAATTAAAAGAAAAAAATATAATGCTAAATAAAGCTTATAAAATAGTGCCTCAAATATAACACACACCTAAGTGTTGCCTGAGTAGCTCAAATGTGGTAGAATCAAGTGGGTTTTGTGAAAATATCAATAAATTTCTCCGATGTTGGAACATAGACCACTATAACTTCCTTTCTTTCCACAAGATCTCAAATAAAATGGTGTAGTATATCAATGTGCTTAGTACGAGAATACTGAACATGATTTTTTGGAATATCAATAGCACTTTTGTTGTCACATAGAATCTTCAGAGGTCCTTGATGAGTAACATAATCTTTCAAAATTGGTTTCATCCGTAATAGTTGTGCACAACAAATACCGACAACAAGATATTCAGCTTCAGCAGATGACAAATAAATAGAATTTTGTTTCTTACTGTACCAAGAAACCAAATTCGTGCCAATAAAGAAACAACCACATGTAGTGCTTTTGTGATCATCTGCATTACCAGCCTAATCTGAATCACTATAGCCAATAATAATTGAGTCTTGATTCTTAGAATACCAAATTTCATACTCAGAAGTCCCACTCACACATCAAATACTTCTTTTGACTGCAGTCAGATATGATTCCTTCGAATTAGCCTAGAATCTTGCACATACCCCTACACTAAAACATATATCCGGTCGACTGGCTGTAAGAAATAGTAAACTCTTTCCCCAGTTTCTGATCAACTGAAATACCCTTCTCGTCTTTCCCCAATTTTCAGTGGTTCCCACTGGAGTTCGAACTAGCCGAGAGTTGCTTAAACCGAACCTCTATATCAAATTCATAGCATACTTACTCTGATTGATGAACAATCCATTCTTTTCTTGCTTCACCTGAAGTCCTAGAAAACAAGTAAGCTTACCAACCATGCTCATCTCAAATTCATCCTGCATTAGAGTGACAAAATCCCGCATCATAGATTTTGAGGTAGAGCCAAACACTATATCATCAACATAAATTTGAGCAATCAAAATTTTTGATGATCTATCCAGCACAAATAAAGTGCTATCTACTCCCCATCGACTATAATCTTTCTTAAAAATAAAATTCAAGAGCGCCGTAGAGTGTTAAACCTCTTTTTGAGGAGTGTTAGAACACTGGATCCTACCAGTAAAGAAGCGCGCAAAGAAAGTTAGTCAGTCGCTCATACCATGCTCTAGGTGCCTGTTTTAAACCATACAGTGTTTTTTTAGTTTGTATACATGATGTGGATGAGGAGGATCTTCAAAACCATTAGGTTTCTTGACATAGACTTCTTCATTCATCACTCCATTCAGAAAGACACTTTTGATATCCATCTGGTATGGGGTAAAGTCCATAGTGCAAGAAATAGCAAGTAAGATTCGAATAGATTTTAACCTGGAAACTGGTGCAAATGTTTCATCAAAATTAATTCTTTCTACTTGAGTGTATCCATGAACCACCAGTCTTCCTTTATTTCGAGTAATCTGACCTTCAACATCAGACTTATTCTTGAAGATCCATTTGGTGCCAATAACATTGATACCTTTTGGACGAGGAGTTAGATACCATACATTATTCCATTCAAACTGACCAAGTTCCTTTTGCATGGCTGCAATCCAATATTCATCTAGAAGAGCTTCTTTATAATTATTTGGTTCAATGAGAGAGATGAAGTACTGTAATCCTGCAAGTTCCATGTAGTTACCTGTGGCAGTGAACGAGTTCTCTTGGTACTAGTTTCAGGTTCTACATGTGTTGGAACATGAGTACTGGGAATGGATGTTCCAACATCGAAGTCTTCAGGGTCAGTCGGATTCTCTGAATCTTCTAGTATTCCAACATCAACTTGTTGATCCATCAGAGTGATCTGTGTTGGAACATAAAATGGGGATGATTCATCTTCTCCTTCTCCTGATACTTGCTTCCCATATGAATCATCAACGATCACATTAATAGACTCTATAAAGGTATTTTTACGAATATCGTACACTCTGCAAGCACAACTATTTACATAGTAACTTAGAAAAATTCCTTCATCACTGCGGTTGTCGAATTTTTCCAACTCTTCTCTATCCCTCAGAATGTAACACTTACTGCCAAAAACATGAAAATACGAAACATTGGGTTTCCTTCCTTTTCAGATCTCATATGATGTCTTTTTAGTGAATGGATGAAGATACACCATGTTTATTGTATAACACGCTGTGTTGATTGCTTCTGCCAACCATTTCTTATGAACATATTTCTCTGCCAACATAACTAAAGCCATCTCCTGTAGAGTTCTATTTTTCCTCTCAATATTACTATTCGGTTGAGGTGTAATAGGTGTTGGAAATTCATGTTGAATGCCGAGTTTATCACAGAAGTCACTAAACTGAGAATTTTCAAAATCTCTTCCATGATCGCTGAGAATTCTCACAATCTTCCCAACCGAACTTCCCTTTTCTGTTTGTAATTTGATCACCAAACTTCTAAATACATCCACAGTATCAAATTTTTCTTTGAGGAATGCCACCCAAGTGAATCTGGAAAAGTCATCAATACATACAAAAGTATACTTCTTGCCAGTCACACTAGGTGTGTTGAAAGGACTCATTACATGAATGTGTAATAATTTGAGATTTCTTGATGTGGTAATATACTGAACCGGTGAATCAGGTGATCGAATATGTTTACCTTGTTGGCATGGTCCACATACAATTCCCTTTTGATTTGTAAGAGTGAGCATACCTTGAACTGCTTTAGAGTTTGTAATTTTTACCAATGTTTTTTAGTTGATATGACCGAGCTTCATGTGCCACATGGTTCCTTCATCTTCTTTTGAATTAAGACACCTCACTTCTTGGTCCAACAAGTAGGAATTGTTTGAAGATTGAATTCCTGAGAGTAAATTTTCCTCACCATTTGACGATGCATTTGTTTTTGTGAAACTTCACAGTCATATTATTATCGCACAACTGACTGATACTTAGTATATTTGCTTTAAGATCTTCCACGGGTAAGACACTTCTGAAAATTGGAAATCCTCCAATCTACAATTCTCCTTTGCCCAACAACTCGATTCTTCTTTCCATCACCAAAAGTAACAAAGCCACCATCATATGGCTTAATCTTTGTCAAGTATTCCTAGGTTCCAGTCATTTGACGGGAGCATCCGCTATCAATGTACCATAAATCTATAGAGTGTGCAATGAGAAATATGTGAGAAACTAGACAAGTAGTGGTACACTTAGGGATCCATACTTTCCTGACCAATTTGGATATTTGATTATCATCCATGTTGGAACTTGGTGACAATTGTCGTCTATTCATAATATCTCTGAGTAGCCTAATACATTGTTCCTGTATGTGACCTTGATAGGAGCAGTAGTGACATAGAATAGGTTTGCGTCGTCGTGTCTTCATCACTTTCTTCTTCATAGCCTGTATTTCTGCCTTGAAGTTGATAGTACCATTTTCTACTCTGTCATATCATATTTCTAATCTATCTCCAAAATTTATTCCCATAGTCAGTATATCATCTAGCTTTGCCTTTCTAGTGTTCAGCTTGATGATTGCAGCTTCAGCCATCTCATCCTTCTCAATTGTCAACCTTAACTTCTGTTTTAGTTGTTCAATCTTAATCTCAAGTTTTTCAACTAGATCTGTCAGTTTCTTCTTTCTATCTTCAAGTTGAATTTTCTCGGCTTTGAGAATTTTTTTAGCCTTGATAACTTTAAGCCACATCCCTTACCTATCCTGGTATGCATTATAGATGTCTTCATCGTTCACTTCCTGGATGTCATCATCACTTGAAGCATCACCACTCAGCTTTTTTGTGTTGGAACATACAGATTTCTCAGCCATTATTATGTTAGAACACGCACCAGATATTTTAGCCATATCATTTATTTTTGCTTTAAAAGCTACATAGTTGCTAGTGAGTTTCTCTTCTTCTTCCTGTTCATCATCATCACTCCATAAGGTTACATATGATCTTCCTTGCTTTTTTCATGTATTAGCACATTCAGCCTAGATATGCCCGTATACTTCAGATTCTCTCCATTATAACTTTCCATACTGCTTTGTTTCACCACTCTGATTTCTTAAAAACTGATGATTGGGTAATTTGAATCGTGTTCCTCGGTTATTTTCAAAATCTAGTGTCTGAGGTATATTCCCACTTCCACCTGCTTTCTCTTGTGGTATTCTGTTTACCACTTTCTTAAGTATTCTTGAGAAATTATTAGTGATTAATGCAAGTTCTTCAATACCATAATCACTTTCACCATCATGGTCTATCTTGGATGACGAAGCCTTAAATGCCAACTCTTTTTGCTTGTGGGTGATTCCAGAGTTATCTCATACATTTCCAAGATCCCATCAGTTAGTCCAGTGTCATTTTAGACACATCTCTTGCTTCTTCAATGGCAGCAAATTTCATCGAGAATCCTTGAGGCAATAATCTTAGGGTCATCTTCACCAATTCGCATCCTTATAAGTTTTCCCAAGTTGATATGCCATATTTGATATTTCTCTCAGCTTTCCATTGAATGTATCAATGGTCTCGTTTTCCTCCATCTCCAGTTCTTCGAATTTAGTGGCCAACACTTGAAGCTTGGATTCACGTATTCAATTTGTTCCCTCATGTACTGTTTGTAGAATATCCCAATCTTTCTTCACCTGATAACACATTGAGATGAGTTTGAACTGAATTTCTGCTGCAGTAAAGATATCATTCAATGCTTTGGAGTTTTCCATATAAGCTTTAAGTTCGTTCAGACTCCATGTTGCTTTTTCTTTATGTTTCTTCTTCTTCTTCGCACTTGATGATTCTATTTTCTTTATTTTTGAGCTAGTATCTGCATCCTCAGTTGGATGACTTCATTCTGTTTCTACAAAGTGCCATGCTAGTTCATCCAGCGAATTGATGAACACTCTCATGCGTGCCTTCCAACATTTGTAGTTCATTCCCTCCAGTAATGGTGGTCGAGACACTGAAACTCCTTCTTTGGTCGCCATGGTAAAACCAGATCACACTTTCAACCAAGGCAAGAGTAAGTGACATAGCTCTGATGGCAACTGAAATTTGGTTTGACCTAAATTCAAAAATTACCCCAACTATGTTCCAACATTATTTATCTAACCTAGTATGTAAAAATAATAAAGAGACACACAAACTAGGTTATGCAGTTGGTGAAATTCACCTACGTCTGCGGGATCTAGCCCAATTCAAAATAAATTCACTAATCATACAGATAGAGTACAATGTACACCATACAACTATACTTATCTTCTCTAATTATAACGTGTGGATTTTTCAAGCTCCCCTTGTTACCTATTTGCCTTGATCAGACTCCCTTTGACCTCGATACTCGTCGACGCTGGATCTCCTCCTCCCGGGAAATTAAAGCATCCGATTATGAACTTAGATCAAAAGAGTTTTGATCATGTTGGAACACAAGTAAAAGATCTCGGCTACTATTGATGTATAAAACCTGAATGCGGATTTTCTTCTCTTTAATCAATAAGTAGCTCAGCCAGAATGTCCTCTATATATACCATCGCATGTTTCCAACTCTGTGTGAAATAGAATTCCTTCTCCATAGAATATTTTGATAACAATCAAATCCCTTGGGGATAGGAATTACCAAATCTAATCCCTTAAAATAAGGAATTAGAATAGTCCATCCATATCTTTAACTATACCCGAAATTACATATCAATCCATATTCCATAAATCTAATCCAATCCCATAAATATAGGAATTGATATATTCTGCAATCGTATACAACTGGACGAAATATATGCTTCTCAGATTTCACATCGCAATACCTTTTCTCGCAAACCATACTAAAATCGATGTTTCAAAACAAAATCCATATTTACATAATTTCCACAAATTGACAATTAAATATAAATCTAAAATTCCCAAATTTAAATTTTAAAATAAATAAATTCAAGGGAACCCTTATCGAGAGAGAGGCAAACTCAAATTGAGTGAAACCACCACCTCTCGACCCCATATCACACCCATTCAAATGAACCACCTATAGGCCAGCCATTTCGAGGAGATTTTTCCCCTCCTGCCACCGCCGTCCCTTCCCTAACGTGCGTTCATATTGGTTAATTGTGAAATGGGTTATTTTCTTTGTGAATTATCAATTGGTCGATCGTTGGTTTGTTGTCATCAATTCATGTGCTTGTTGATTATAAATTGCATGAGTTATATCATTTTAATTTGTGCGATTGTTGCAGTGAATTGTGTTGATATACTTGAATTTGAAAGACTGTTGGTTTCTAGTTTATTAATTTTGTTGGTTAATTTAATGTGTACGTGTTGAATTCGTTTAATGTGTGAAAATATATGGGTTTTTACATATATTTTTAACTGGATGAGTGAATTATGTTGATTTAATTATGGGTTATTGCTAATTGTGGTGGTTTGTTGTGAATTTGATGCTATTTTTGCTTAATTTGTTGTGAATCGAAATTGGCTTGTTGTAAATTGTAATGAATTTTCATTGATTTGAATAGATTTATTGTGTAGGAAAATTCCGAGAATGAAAACCCTATATGTGAAACCTAGTGATGAGTCTCTCAATGAGGCAAGGCCGTCTTGGCCTCCGAAAAAGTGTCGAAGAAGAAGGCGGGATCTAGGCCTACTTTTGACAGGTCTAGATTCTTCTTCCATGGGAACCAGGATAGGTTCACCCTTCTCTCGGATAGGGAGATCAAGGAGGTTCAGGCTATAAAGGGAGAAATGGCAGTGACCAAGCACTTAGACTTCTTTATGGAGCCATTTCGGACATCTGACATGCAAAACCTACTGTGCCTCGGCCTCCTGGTGTATCAAGCAGAGGTCGTGCAATTTTACTTTAATCTCCTCGACAACGATTAAAAACTGATGCTGAAACATCAGTGCCTATGGAGAACATTTAGTGAAGGTTTTATATTTACAATTGGACTAATAATGTGTATACCACCCTGTCCCATAATTAGTATATAATATGTATACTACCCTGTCCCATAATTTGACTTTCTGAAATTAAATCAGGTCAATTTCGATCATTAAATTATCATGTCATATGTATTTAGATTCATCATAATATATAATTTTAAATTATTATTTTTACATATATAAATAAATATATTAAAAGTTGAACACTGATATAGTTGACTCTAAAAAAATTAAAGTATTGATATGTTAATTGTGGGACAGATGAAGTATTTAAAATGGATTCTGTTTATTTTCATGATAATTAATTTTAATTATATGTCAGGATTATAATTGTAACAATAAAATACTATAAGTCAAAGAAATATAAAAAAGGAGGTCTCCTAAGAGGTGATATATCTTTATGTTATGAACAAGTCACTGTATTTTTCATTTGAGAAAGTCTTAGTAAAACGGCCTGTCCATAAGGTTTTGGATAATCCACTATACTTTTTACCTTAAATTTAATAATTTTACAATAAAATTTAATTGTATTTTTAAAGTTAAAACAAGCAATAATGTGTATTTGAATGTGAAAATATAAAAATATATAAAATGAAAAATATTTTTATATTTCTAAATATAGTATATAATTTAACAAATGCAGTGCATAAGGTAAAAAAATACGTGGAATGTTCATAAACTTATAGACAGACTGCCTGTTAAGAGCTAGACCCACTCTTTTCATTTATACACGGCATAGTTAAATTACATATTAAATTCTAAAAAAATAAAATTGTAATTTTTATTTTACATTATTTTTTACATTTAAAATACACATTATTACTTGTTTTAACTTATAAATATAATATTAAATACTTTTAAAAAAATAATTTTATTGATAAACAGTAAAATATCCTATAATAAAATTATGAATAGGCTACCTTTAGCTAACAACGGACGTACTGATGTGTTGTCCTGCATGGTGAACAAATGTCAAATGAAGGTTCAATTCCCGCTCATATTCACTTGGCACAGCTACAACTTACAACCTTTTTTTCTTTATTGAATATTCCTTCGTACACGCGACATTCCTTCGTGTTTCGGCTGGTTTTCTTCTTCGCCGACAAATTTCGTCCGCCACCGATCGAGTACAGGTGATCCATCGTTCGGTTTTTTCCCCCCTCTTTTTCAGTTCATTCGTTTGATTCCTTTAACCTCTGAATTGTGCGCTCGATTTGAAACCGTGACTCCGTGATTGATGAGCTCTTTTGGGGTTCAATTTTGTTTTTGTTTGCTATTAGTTCAATTTTGAGGAGCTCTTTTGGGGTTCATTATATTAGAAGCATCCCTCTGAATTGTTTTTGCTTGCTCTCAATTTCGGTTCTGATGTTATAATCGTGATTCATTCGGTTATTTTCCTGTTTCGTTTCTGATGTTATGAAATTTTTTTTTTTTTGCAGGTAGTTGGCGATCACCATTTTCGGGAGCCATGAAGACAAAGCACAAACGCATGGCCAAGGTTTCCAGATTTGTTGCACCTGAAGAGCCACACAGACTTAGCGACTTTACAGACCCCCGAAAGATGCCGTTAGGACATCGTGTTTGTCGTCGAGGTGGAAGGACCTTTACCTAGGTGTTCCAGTCATGAGCTTTGTCGATTATGACATTCATGTTAGACATGTCAGAGACCTCCTCTATAGGAGGCTGACCTCGAGCAAAGCTGGCCCTTTAACTGATTTTAGACTCATGCACCCAAAGTGCAAACCTTGTCATTTTAGTTTGTGGTGTAAGAACAATGCTATTCCACCTCCACCTCCAAGGTGAGGATCTCTTCCATCGGAGACCTTAATATACTTAACTCTGTGTGGAGTAGGCTTTGTCCTCAAGCTTCCTGGATAATTCTACTTTCCGAATCTCAAGGAACTCTACCTAGAGGAATTGAAAATAATAGCAGACTCTAACAACTTCAGGTTTGCTGAAAGTTATCCTGTGATTGAGAAAATACGGATGCAAGGTATCACGTTCACAGCTCAGAAAGATGCCAAGCTTGAAGTGAATCTTGGTATTTTATCGCGTACTATGAAATGTCTAGTGATCAGGGGCTGTCAGAATGGATTGAAAAGTGATAGAAGATATTTCCCGTAATGATTATTATTGATGATCAGGAGAATAAATAAAGTATGAGACATAAAAGTAGAAGAGTCCTAGTATAACTCTAAACAAAAAAAAAAATCTAATCTAATCATCAAAATGATTTATTCTAACACCCCTCAAGCGAAGCGTCAGATGCTCGCCGACGCATAAATTGGATCTGAAGAACTCGAATAGCGGACGACAGAGACCTTTGGTGAAAATGTACGCTATCTGAAGAGAAGTGGGTACGTGTGCAACCCGAAGCTTGCCGGAGGCCACCAACTCCCGAACAAAGTGATAGTCGATGTCGATGTGCTTTGCCCGCTTGTGAGATACTGGATTCTTAGCCAAGAAAATAGCGATGCTGTTGTCACATAACAACGGTGAACCAGAAAGGGGGACCCGAAGATCCCAAAGCAAGTGTGTAAGCCAAACTACCTCTGAAGCAGTGTTGGCAAAAGCCCGATACTCAGACTTAGTGCTGGAATGAGAAACTGTGGGCTGCTTCTTGGCACTCCAGGAAACAAGGTTCCCGCCGAGAAAAACTGCATACCCATAGGTAGACCGAAGAGTCTCCAGACAACGGACCCAATCAGCATCTGCATACCCCAACACTTCAGGAGTAGAAGCAAAATGAAACGTGAGGCCAAAGTGTAGAGTACCTTGAACATATCTCAAAATCCGTGTAACTACCGTAAAATGATCATCTATGGGGTCCTGAAGGAACTGACTGACGGTGTTGATTGAGAAAACCAAATCTGGACGAGTGATAGTCAAGTACAGGAGAGCTCCCACCAGTGAATGATACAGAGTTGGATTTCGAAACAGAGAACTGATAGAACTATGCAATTGAGAACCTGGCACAAAAGGAGTAGCAACGGGAGAGGCATACGATATTATGACACGTGTCAAAATGTCTTGTGCATACTTTGCCTATCCAAGAAGTAAACCTGAAGACATAGGTGCTACCTCAAGGCCAAGGTAATAAAGGGTGCCAAGGTCCTTAATTGCAAACTCATGGTGCGTCCGATCAATGAACTCCGAAGGAGAGTCGAATCATTTCTTGTGAGAATGATGTCATCCACATAGACTAGAAGATAGAGCAACGAAGATCCTCTAGAAAAGACAAACAAAGACGTGTCTGCAGATCTACACTGAAAGCCGATCTGAGTCAAATAAGTGCTGAAGAGATCAAACCAAATTTGAAATGCCTGCTTAAGACTATAAATAGCCTTATACAAGCGACAAACATAGTATGGATGAACAAGATCCTGATAACCAACCAGTTGCTTCATATAAACCGGAGAATCAAGAAAGTCATTCAAAAAGGCATTCTTGACATCTAGCTGATGAAGCGGCCAGACACGCATATTGGCAATGGCAAAAACTGTCCGGATGATAGAAGCTTTGACCACAGGATTGAAAGTGTGATCCAAATCCAACCCGGGAATCTGTGAGAAACCTTGCGCCATAAGTCTGGCCTTGTGACGCTCAATAGTGCCATCTGGTCGATACTTAAGGCGGTAGACTCACTTGGAACCAACAATGTTAGCATCTGAGGGACGAGGCACCAAAACCCAAGTCTGCTGACTCGAAGAGTAGCCATCTCGTCATCCATGACAGAAACCCAAGATGGATCCTGAAGTGCAGTGCAATAATCAGTGGGCTCAAACTGATAGAGTAAAGTCGCAGTGAGCCCATGGGCAAGAATGTCCGAGTAATCCCAGTGCTGAATCGCTCCAGTGGAAGATCTGGTAGTCATCCGATGAGTCCGAGGCTGTGGAGGAGAAATCGCTAGCGTCGGGTCTGGAAAAGAAACATGAGATGATCCAACCGAGGAAGCCGAAGACTTTGAACTAATTGGAGAGGGAACAGACGATGCCATCGGGGAAGGTGTCGGTGCTGGCAGACGTTGGACTACCGGCCGAGAAGCTGAGTCCGAGTCTGCACAAGTAAGGCATGGCGGCGGTGTGGCCTCTCAGACAGGTGGAGTATAAGGGGATTGAGAGTCCGGATCAAGAAATACCGAGACATCAAACACCAATAGAAGAGAGCCCGAGACCGAAGTCAAACTCGTGGCAAACGAAAAAAATGTCTCATCAAAACGAGTATGGCGCGTAACATAGACCTTTCCAGCAGATGGATCAAAACACCAAAAACCCTTGTATTGGTAGCTATAACCGAGAAAAACACATGGTAGACTGTGGGGAGCCAACTTGTGCTCAACATAAGGGCGGAAAAAAGGAAAAACCTGACATCCAAATGGATGAAAATTTGAGTAGATAGGGTCGCGACCATAGAGAAGCCCATAAGGAGAAGCTCCGTGAAGAACATGAGTGGGTAGTCAGTTGATCGCGTAGACAACCGTGGAAAAAACATCATCCCAGTGAGATATAGGAAGGTGCAAATGGAACAATAATGTGAGACCCATCTCGACAACATGTCTGTGTTTCCTCTCGGCTCGACCGATGGATGCCTTTAGCAGCAAAATGAGATCGTAGACGAGTGTTCAGAAACTACGTACCGCCATCACTATGAAACATCTTTATTTTGGCTGAAAATTGATTCTCGACCAATGCCTCAAACTAGAGATAAGTATCAATAAAATCAGACTTGCGACGAAGTGGAAACAGCCAAGTAAAGCGGAAAAAATCATCCACAAATAATGCATAGTACGAAAAATCATTCGTCGATAAAATAGGGGAAGGACCCCACAAGTCACAATGAATCAAATCCAGTACATGCTCAGCACGTTTATTGTTCTCAACAAAAGCTAACCGTTGACCTCAAACCATAACACAAGAGGCAGAGGTCTGCGGTTTAGGCAATAAAGATGAAATAGAAAGTAAACCAGACTTCTGTAAACTAGAAATGACTGTTGTAGGCACATGACCCAAGCGAGCATGCCAAAGCTCGTATGATGCACGTCCTTTATTCTGATGCAAATGATAAACTAAAGCTGTGTCTTCTCTATCCAACACATAAAGACCACCTTAACTGTGACCCTTGCCCATGACTGCCTTGGAAACTTTGTTTTGAATAATAAAGTTCCGATCATCAAAGGTGACAAAAGCATTCAAATCTCTGCTCATTTTACTAATGGACAACAAGTTCTTAGTAATCTTAGGAACTACTAGAACATCAGATAAGTACAAATCATCAGAAATCTTAGATACACCAACATGAGTATCTGAATAGAAACATCATTACCAACAGAGACATAAGAATTGCCCGAATAAGGAGTCACAGTCTCCAAACCAGAAACGGATGACGCCATATGACTGGATGCACCAGAATCAATTTACCAATCAGAATGACGAGCAGATGGGTCGAGCTGCATGGATGACTGAATTTTTTTAGCCAAATGAGTTGACTCTGTACGACGACCATGAGAACTAGTCTGAGCCAACATCTTGTAACAAGTCACAACAAAATGACCGGCATGACGACACCAGGTACAGTGTTGCCGCTCGCATCCAGAACCAGCCGAGAACTGCCCAGGAGCAGATCGGCCGTTGCGTCATCTGCCAAACCGATCGCCTCTAGCGGCTCGTGAACCAAATGCGCCGACGCCTCTCGACGGCACGTGATCCCAAGGCTGGCCGACCGAGGGGTAATCTCTCACCTTGAATGTAGCAGGGGCTTCCGGAGGTTCTGATTTTCCCTGTAAATTCCTCAAAAAGGCCTCGTGGTTTTTGGCACGGGATAAAACATCGGCATGCAAAGGAGTGGGTGAAGAATTAATTAATGGTGGAGAAATTTTTTTAAACTTGGTACCAAGGGCAGTCAAGAATAGAATAATCTGATCATTATTACTAACAAGTGAACCCATCATAGCCAATTTCTCAAAAATTTCTTTAAATTTCAAATGAAGTTCATAAACTGTTGCGTATACCATGAGCATCTACACGAAGACGGAGAATGGTGGAAGCACTGCTGTCATGAAATATCGCCAGAACATTATCCCAGATTTCTTTAGAAGTAGCACAATCTGGAATCTCTGCCAAAGCTTCTGGTGACATGGAAGAAAAGAGAAGACTGCAGACCCGTTGATCTTCATCTATCCATTGATCATATTCTGCCATTGCTTATTGATACGCCACCATTGGATCAATCTTGGCGGCACCACTGGAGGGAGAGGAGACGGTCGCCGCAAACGTGCGTGTGGAGGAGGAGTCAGCCGGCAGCAGAGGAGGATTTTTCGGACAGGAATGCGATCCATCCAGAAATCCAAACAATTTCTGAGGCTTGAGAACATAGCCGATTTGACACTTCCACAGGAGGAAATTTGAGGACGAAAGCTTGATCGTCATCATGTGGAGCAAGATATTGTATGAGAGTTTTTCTTCAGACATGATGAAGGCTTAGAGAGGTTAGAAAAATTTTAATTTCGGAGAGGGGAAGAGATGAAAATTTTGATCGGCCAAAGAGAGTGGGGAGGCGGCCGCCGACTGGAGTAGGGAGAATAGGGTTTAAAATTTTTGGAAAGTTTTGGACCAGGTTTGCTCCGATACCATGATAGAATATATTTCCCGTACTGATTATTATTGATGATCATGAGAATAAATAGAGTCCAAGACATAAAAGTAGAAGAGTCCAAGTATAATTTCGAACAAAATAAAATCTAATTTAATCATCTAACTGATTTATTATAAAACCCTTGCTAATATTTGGAGGTTTGAAAAATTCTTTTAAGAGGTAGCAAAAAGTGGCAGTGGTGAAAGTAGAAATAAATATGGCCTGGAGTTCCACCTGAGAGAACAGAGATTTGTCTTTGCAGCAGCAATCTGGCGGGGGAGAGGAAGGAAAACGTGGATTAAAAATGAATCAGGGCAAATGTGATTTTTAAAATTTTTTAATTTTAATTTTTTATAGCGATAAAGTATTCATTTTCTTAATTTTAGATCAAATTGTCCGTTGACAGTTGATGTCAATTGATCGCGGGGTTAAATTGGCACATACATCATAAAGTTATGGTCACTTGCTCGATTTGCAGGCACTTTCGATCTAAAGTTGGGATCATTTTATAATATAAAAAATTGAAATATACAATTAATGTAGCAAGATTTCACACAATAATTTTTACATTATTATATATTTATGACTTTTTACCATCTAAAAAATATTAACTTTATTGATAATGTTACGTTGGGGATACAATGCTTATCATATAACCACTAATAATAAGTTCAAGGGATTTATGTGTTTGAAAAATAAAAATAACCGTCTATCCACCATCCATGATTTCAGGGATTGATTGCTACACAACATTTTATAGTAATGAGGATACGCAGGTACACTAAAGGTAAGATATAATTTGCGATGAAGTAATACTTTTGAGAGTGGTCTCCTAACAGAAGACGTGTCCATTAGCTTATGGACACTCCACTATATTTTTTTATTAATACACTGCATTGATTAAATTACATATTAAATTTTAAAATTTTAAAATACTTTTTTTAAATATATATTTTTATATTTTCACTATCAAATACACATTATTACTTATTTTGACTTTTAAAATACAAATATTTAGATTTATAAAAAAATATAATATTTAAAATAAAAGATACAATGTACTATCAATAAATTTATTATTCCCAAGACTTTGATAAACTTTGATGAAAAAAGATTCTTTTGATACTTAAATTTTTAACTCAGACATTACAGCTTTAAATCCCCCATTTGAAATCAGAGCTTAGGCTGTGAAAATGGGTTCACTGGCTGGGGGTGGCAACTGGGGACCCTTGGGAACGGGCCCTCATAATTTTCATGAATTCAACAGGCGTAGGCAAAGGAGAAGGAACGGTAGGGGAGGCTCCAAACCGGTGAGTTCCGGCGACTCCATCGCCGGACATGGTTTCCGTTTCCCGTTGAAGCAAGCAGTGACCTCCGCCGCACTAGCTCTTACAGGGGACACCATTGCCCAGTTCAGGCAACGTTGGGTCCAGACAAAACACGCTGCCTCCGGTGACCATAACCCCAAGGTCTGCTAATACTCTAATTTGTTAGCTCTTTTGAAGCTCAAACGCATTGTCTGGAAAAGGAATGATTTTTTCCCCATTTTTACTGGAAATAAGTAGCATACGTGTTGGTTTATCTCTTTAATCTTGGAATGGGATTCTGTGGATGGCATGGCTTATGGGATTGGTTTGGCCTTGAATAGTGATGGAGAAAAGGAAATATTTGTCGTTTACTCAGTTACGGAATGACTATGAATTAATTTTTCGATTTGTAATCCTGGTGGACTCGTTCAGTTGAGACATGGGTACTGAAAGTAGTTAATCAGCTTTTGTTGGAAATCCTTTTTTATTTTTATGAACTGTACAAAAGCCTTTGGATTAATTTGCGTAACTGTTTCTTGTTCTCAGTCTTTCTGGTCTAACTTGGAGACTAATTTTCTTTGTGTTACTATCTTTTGCGAATGACTGGACATTGTATGTATTGGGGATATACTTTTGAAGTGATTTCTGAACACATCATTAAGCCAAAAGAGCACCAATTCATTTGCTATGCAAAGTTTTTCAGACTTTGTTGAATGCTCTCACAATTTCTTTACTTCATCTATCAGCATCAGCTTGCCTTTAGGTCTCATTGTCTCCAGCATTGTTCTATATAGAAAATCCTGTTGTAGTAGCTATCACTGATGATGTCTAGAGAAGAAGGTCATTGCTTGCTTTTGTAGTGCATTTTGGAGTGCTTTTTGTGGCATTTTCTAATTTACTTCAAATCATGAATTTTAGAAGAGTCTCTGTATCAGGATGTTTTGGAGGTTCTTCTTTCTGAGCATGATTGGATACGCTCTCTTAGGATGACTACGTACGCCTTTCTACTCTACGGCCCTGGCTCATATGCTTGGTACAAATTCTTGGATTGCAGGATGCCAGAGCAAACAGTTGGTAACGTGCTAGCTAAGGTTGGTTTTGAATATTTGAGTTCTAGAATTGTAGAGTAACAATTAGTAATTACATTGAGAAATTCTGAGACCTTTGCACTTTTGCAGGTTACGTTGAACCAAATTGTACTTGGTCCAGCTGTAATTGCTGTTATTTTTGCT
>JAULKM010000011.1:5331423-5343759 GCA_032355605.1 Rubia tinctorum | reverse complement strand
AGGTTCTGGATTCCAGTATCTGTGTTGAACTTCTGGTACGTCTTTGGCAATCTTTTGGTTTATTTTGCTTGCATATATTTTTGGGTAAAATCTGAGTTTTCTTTAATGAAGCTATTAGATTATCTATGGCTCTGGTAATCAATTTAGTATGAAATATTGGTCCATAAATCTAGCTTAGTACATGATGCTTGTCCAGGATAGCATACTGTGTAACATACCAAATTTATAGTTACATGAAAAAGTTTGGTATTTGATCTTTGCAGTTGCAAGGCTTCTGTTTTACATTATGGTATAAAGATCCGTGGTGTTATTGAATTTTCTCTATACTCTTTAGTGCCTATTACGTAATGGAATCAACATGCTCGTATCAATTTACTAGTGTCTTCACACTATATGCTGCTTCAGCTATTTTACCATTAGTGTAGTCAATGTACTGGCAAACTATGTATAGACCTGTTTTTGCAGTTGAGTCATGTAGTAATGTTAATTTTGGTGGTGGTGGTCGCCTAGGTTTTGCTTGATGTAGTTGAAGATTTCTTCTTCATCGGAACAACATACCTTTCAAGTTATTGGAAAATTGGGATCTCTTTCCATTTTCATGAAGGCACTTTTCATCGTGACCATGGATATCTAATTAGTAATTCTAAACAGCGAATGTCCTATCACTCCTAGTATCATTGATGTCTTCAGCGCTTGTAGTTTATTTAACAGAACATTGAGTTAAATTTAAATTGTGAGAATTCAAAATTGGCCACTATGTATTCTCTGTTACTTCCTTTTATGTTACAGAAGTTATCATATATTTAATGAGCTGAATCTACTAGTATGTTCCATTTGCACTACTTACCTGGTACCGGTAATGTGAATGATAAGATTTATTAATGTTAAATTTCTGTGGCAAAATGTGCAGGTTGGTTCCTCTGCCTGCTCGTGTGGCTTTCATGTCTACAGGAGCTATATTCTGGAATTTCTACCTGTCTTCAACGATGGATAAATGACCTCTGCAGACAAGACATTTTGCTTGAAGTTGGAACGATTGAAAAGCTGGGAATGAGGGAGTCCAAGTTGGAAACTATTGACAAGAGTTCAGTCATATGAATACAATCCTAGTCTAGCAGTGTTTGATCAACAGGATGGTAGCAGATTCCTTTTGGAGAATCCTTAATCTGTCATTTAATTCTTCTTTATGGTGCTGGTAAGGGATTATTATATTCATATCCTTCAGCCTATCTTCCTTGCGCAAGTTCGTGTCATTTTTAGTCCTACAGAGAATGAACTCCAATATACAGTTTATACTTGAGTATGCTCTCCTGAAAATTTCATGGATTACGGAACATTTGTTTTATAACAAATGGAATTAGCTAACTTAAATTTCTGAATGAGTCATGAAAATTGCATCGGCAGTCACGAGTTGCAAAGTGAGAGGTTTTGGGGAGGGGAAGTATGAGGCTATGAGATGGAGACGCATGTTGTAAATTCTTTATAGTGTAAACCATTTGTGAGCCTATTGCAGCTTTACAAACCAAGATTCCATTAAGACAAGTAAAGATTGTGAAAGAATTGGATTCTTTTCTTTCTGTCAATTTTAGTGTCCAACAAGCCACGAATTCCCAAAGCATCAATGCACCAAAAAAAGAAAGAACTACTCTTTACCATCTTCCTGAATAATTTTCAGACATATTCATCTCTATTCTGGTTCTGATCAAGAATTGAGGGGAAACCTTCCAAATACACCTTGCCAAAACAACCATTTCTTTATTGAATCGGCCCGCAGATTCACTCCATGAGCAGAAACAACAGTGGCTTCCCATCACAGGACAACTGGAGAAGAGGGCCGGATTATGGTCCATATCATACCCTGAGGCAAGATGGTGGTGCGAATAGGATGGTCTCCGTGTTTCCTCCTTATACAGCTCTAGGGGGCCATCTGGTTAGTCCTGGCAAACTTCTCCTGAAATATTTTGAATTACAACTCTGATTAAGACACAGATGTAGTACAGTACAAGCAACTAACCATTTTTCCTAGCAGGATCCTAGAGAAGGAGTACATTACGCATGGCGCTTGTTGAGGGAAAGGGTTCCCGGTGCACCTGTTATCTTGAACAGGTTCTTATATTTTTTTGACTATGAAATGATTTGGAGCAAAATGTATGTATCTATAGAACAAGTGTGGAGTATAATGTATTGCATCATTAAACTAAATGAAGAATGCTTGCAGTTTTCCAGTTTCTCCATATCTCAGCAATCAGAATCAGCTCTCAGACAATGGTGCAACAAGAATACCAACTGCACGGCGCCCTGCTGCAGATCCTGTTCCATATGGCCAGAGGAATGTGCAAGCTCCGGAAGAAGAATCCAAACTGAGTCGGAACGAACAGAAGAGAGTGTTGGAGAAGCTGAAGAAAGAAATCTACAATCCAACACCAAAATGGCTGAAAAGAAGGCCAAGCCTGTACTACAGAGATAATCCTATACACAGTCCCAGAGAAACAGACAATGACAAGGATGATGACGGGAAAAGGTGCGCGATTTGCTTAGAGGATTTTGAGCCTAAAGAGGTGGTCACAGTCACACCCTGCAACCATATGTTTCATGAAGAATGCATTGTCCCATGGGTGAAGAGCCAGGGCCAATGCCCCGTCTGCCGGTTCACTATACACGACAAGGTAATGGAGAGCGCACCACCCTCGAGAAACATTGTTGCCGATGATCAGTTTGACAGTGAAGGTATGGCATTTGAAAGGGAAGCTATGGCTATGAGGAGAGCCATGGAACAAGCTTTTCTCTCAGGAACTATGAGACGGATGAACTGACCTTGGAAATCTTCAAGGTGTCAGAAATGGAATACAAGACATCAAATCTGTAGCCTTAGATATGAAATACTAGTGATTAATAGGATAGTTTCTCTAAGATTTGAATGTTTATCCCTCTTATGCAGAATTGCTCATGCGAATCATATGTTGCACAAGTGTGGCCGATGAATCATGTCTTGTCAAGTGTTCGATTATATGTTCCTATCTCAAGTGCATCTTAATTCTAGAAATGCTAGCGAGTAATCCCACCGCGTGTTGCGCGATATTTTTTATATTAAAAACTTAGTTTAGTTAACGTGTAATATTTGTGTCTCATATATATGTAAATTGAAAATTAAAAGTGAATTATAAAGTTTTTTTATCTAAAAATAATTATATGAATTACAAAGTGAAATAATTAATTTATTTAGAATTTATTAAATAATGAATGAAAAATTAATTATATTTGTAACCTTTGAAGAATTAACTTAGGAGTATGGAAGAATATGAAGTAGTAGTAAAATATAAAAGAAATATTCAACTTGCAGAAAAATGAAACTTATCCTTGAAAATACAAGTAAAACAAAAATGAAAATACATGTTCATTATTAAGCAAAACATATTTCCACAATTATCCAACAAATTGATTGAAAACAAAATCAATTTGTTCCCCTGTATTTATTTGGGTAATAAATAGAAAAAATATAAAGAATTGAAAATCACTCCATCGATAATCTAAAAATTATAAAGCTTATGTTTTCTTTCTTGTCTTTAATTGCGGTTGCTCATCATCTTCATTGTCAAGTCTTGACATCAAATTAAGTTGCACTTTTTATTTCTTCCTCTTGAATTTTTTACTTTGTAATAATAACACAAAACTATTAGGTTAGAAAATTAATTGAGTAACGATATATTAATTTAAAATTTTACCTTTGGAATCATTCATTGTATTATAAACTTGATTAATCGGAACCTTATCTTCTAAAGACGGCATGTCGTATGCTTATTCAATTTCAACTTATTCTCCGAAAGATATGATGGTGTATTTTGCTACAATTTCACCTGATTTCATAGGAATTTTAAATTGAACTATATATTCCGTGTTTGAAATTTTATTATTGCGATTCTTGATATAATCCTATTAACATATATATAATATAAATACAATTGGTAAGTAAATCTAAAAATATTACATATATATTCCACAAAAATATTCATAATTAAATTTATCAAACCTTAGTGGCAAAATTTTGGGAAACCCCGTCTTTCCATAGATAGACATATGGAAAGACATGGTTGAATTAGAATTATAGAAAGATAAGAGGTTTTAGTTGCAATATTAAAAAAATTATTACGCAGTGTACAGTAGTTATAAGTTTATAACTCTATTAATGCAACCCAAATTTTTATCTTGATTTCTTTTAATTTGCAGTTTAAACCTTGGTATTTTCATAACTTATGAAAAGACCGTCTTTCAAGAGACGGACTAAGCGTTAGTAACTTCATTCATTGCTTTTTCAGCAGTGAGACCCAATAATTTTTCACCATTTTTACGGAAAAAAAGGAATTTGTTATTATTCTACTCTCACCATCAAGTGAGTTTAAACTTGACACATAAATAATTTAAAATGATAATATATTTTTAGAATACAATTGTAAAAGAGCTCTTCTCTTGAAAAAAAGGTTTTCCATAAGTTATGGAAAAATCAAGGTTTAAACTGCAAATTATAAGAAATCAAGATAAAATTTTGGTTTGCATTAATCGGGTCATAAAATTATAACTACTACATGTTGCATAATAAATTTTTAATATTGCAACTAAAACCTTTTATCTTTCTATAATTCTAATTCAACCCCACATTTTCATATGCATATGAAAAGGCAGTCTTTCCTAACACTTTGCCTTTGTGAAATACTTAAATTAAAATCAAGTATTCCAAAGAGATGTTATTAAAATCAAGCAATTGTACATCAAGCATGCATTTTTTACTTTAAGAAAAGGAAATATTCCCTATTACACCACAATAAATATAAACAGTGCTTAAAGATATGTGCACATCAACACACAAATGATAACTATAAATAGTGCTTAATGATATATGCACATCAACACACAAATGATACTCCCTCTGTCCCAATTCAAACCAAACATTTTGACTTTCAGGAGTTGTGTAAAATATGAACGTATGTTTTAATTAATGATACAAGGTACAATATATATGCAGCATATACAGAATCACAAATGGAAAAAGATTCTATCTAAGGTACAAAAATATTCCCGAAGATATTCATAAAATATCTCCTACACTCCTCCTCAAGGTAGAGCATGAGAATCTTGAATGCCCAACTTTCCAAGTAAACTCTGAAATGGATGTCGTCCAAGTGCCTTAGTAAACAAATCTGTTGGTTGACTGGAAGTACAAATATGATGAGTAACAACGTCACCAGACTGAATCAGATCACGAACAAAATGACAATAAATCTCGATGTGCTTTATTCTCTTATGAAACACAGGATTGGCTACAATATGAAGGTCGGCTTGGCTATCATAGTACAAACACATCGGAGTAGGGTGGCCAACTCTCGGAATGAAGAAAAGCATTAAGCCACAGCAGCTCACAACAAGAAACTACCATAGATCGGTACTCTGCCTCACCAAATGAATGAGAAACAGTCGGTTGTTTCATCATCTTCCAAGAAATCGGAGATTCACCAAGCATCAGGAAATAACTAGTCAAACATCGCTAAGTAATTGGGCAAGTTTCCCAATTAGAATCACAAAATGCCGTAAGCTGAAGCAAACTCTTAGCCGACAGAAACAAACTCTGACCATGATAACTCTTAAGAGGGTGCAAACCTGTAGTGCAACATGCCAATGTGCTAACCGCGATTTCTCCATGAACTGGGCCAAGGTATGAACTAAATAGCTAAGCTCTAGACGAGTGATGGTGAGATAAATGAGCTTCTCAACCATGTGATGATACTGCACCGAATCATCAAACAAGGGATCATCATCTCGCGCCAAATTTTGCTGTTGTTCCATGGGAAAATCTGTGGGTTTTTCCACCAACAACTCGGTATCAAACAAAATATTCAAGTCATGTTTCCGTGACACGGAAACATCCCATCAGGCCGATGAGCTATCTCAATGCCTAAGAAAAGTTCAGGGCACCAAGATCCTTCATATGAAAACAGGGGCACAAATACTTCTTGAATTTAGCCATCATCTCCAGAGAAGAACTAGCAATAATAAGATCATCAACATAAACCATAACATGAAGAGACACACCATCTCTCAAGTATGAAAACAAAGAGTAATCTGCCTTACTCTGAACAAATCCAAAGAGACAAAAAGCAGCATCAAGGGTAGCAAATCAATTCTGTGAAGCTTGCTGAAGATTATAAAGAGATTTGCAAAGCTTACAAACTAACCCAGGCGCCAAGAGTGTATAACTAGGAGGTGGATGCATATACATCTTCTCCTCAAGATCACCATGTAGAAATGCATTTTGAACATCCCTCAGATGAAGATCACATATACAAATGGAAGAAACATATAAGAAAAGACGAAACGAACTCATCTTTGCAATAGGAGTAAACGTCTTTGTGAAGTCAGTCCCCTCAATTTTATGATTACCAAGAACAACCAAATGAGCCTTATGACACTCAATAGAACCATCAGACATGAACTTGGTCCAATACACCCCACTTGCATCCAAATGCCTTCTTGTCAGGAGGAAAGGGAGCAAGAACCCATGCACTATTCCGCTCGAGTAAATCAATCTCGTCAGACATGGCCGCAAGCCAATGAGAATGGCGATATGCGTCAGCATTATAAAATGGGTCAAGAGAACCTGCAACTGCAGCTAAAAATCTATATAGAGAAATCAGAAAATATTATAGGAAACATAATATGCAATAGGATAACGAGTACCAGGCGATGAGAGATTAGCAGCTGGGGGGTTTATCGAGCGAGTAGCGGTGCAAATATAATCGTTCAATTTTATAGGAGGCTGACGAAGATGAACTAGGAGGACGAATGAACTCAGGCAGGGAGGACAGCGGCTCGAAAGCAATCTGCGGTTTGGCGGCGGACGTCAGTACGGTGGAGGGAGTTGGCGGTGATTCTAGCGGTGGCTGTAGTGACTCAGTGGCAGATGACCACAACTCCATAAGAGCTAGGCATTGATGTGACATGGTCGGATGAGTCGCCAAAAACCGCACTCGCAGAGGCGTAGCTGGCCGCGGCTCGGAGAAAAGCAGTGGCTCCATCGGATTAGACATCTCTGGGTTTGAGCCGTCATAAACAACAGGTGACTAGGATGGTAGATCAGCAGGTAACATCTTTGAAGAAACGGGTTCATGAGGAAAGCAATCTTCATAAAATATCACATCCCGGCTTTCAAACACGGTACGAGACTCCAAGTCATAAACACTTTGGGCTTTCTTGTCAACAAGATAGCCAATAAAGACGCACTTTCGACTTCTAGGTGCAAAATTATCACGCAGTCGTGGAAGCTGAGAGGCAAAACACAGGCAACCGAAGACACGAAGATGGTTGTAATATGGTGTGTGACCGTACATAAATCGATGGAGCGATCGGCCATCTAACACAGGTGTTGGTATGTGATTGATGAGGTAGGCAACTATAAGAATGCATTCTCCCTAGAAGTCGATAAGCAAATGAGCTAAGAAACGAAGAGTAAGAGCAACATTAAGAATATGTTTTTGCTTTCGTTCCACTCGCCCATTTTTCTGAGGTGTGTAGACTTTGGAGATCTCAAAACGAATTACTTTCTCCAAAAAAATGATCTGAGAGGCAGGAATTCGGTTCGATCGTCAGCTCAAACCCGCTGAATGGGACGGCGGAACAGTGTCCGAACAAGCACGAAAAACTCCTTCATCTTCAATGGTACTTGAGACTTAGAAATTAATAAGTAAACCCAAATAGCTCGGGAATAATCATCAACTATAGTTTAAAATGAAAATGCTCCACTAGAAGAAGGTAAACCAAAAGGCTCCCAAACATCACAATCTAGACTGTTTTGCTTGACAGACTGAGCAGGGAATAGTTTTATTAAAATCACTACTACTTAAGGAAATAGCTGGGATAGAACAAAATACCAAAGAGGACGGATGCCCAAAATGTTTATTCCACAAAGTAAACAAAGACACCGAAGCAACAACGAACAAGAAAGGTTGTGTAGACTGTAAAGCTCCCAATCTGCGCAGCTAATAAACCCCTACTTACTGTTCACCCGCACCAATCACTGTTCTCGTACTTATGTCCAATAATATACATAATTTTTTGGTAGGTAAAACTAGACATTTTAAAGCAGCAGTTAACTTGGCAAACGACAAAAAATTGCATTGCACTGGGGGAATAAGCTGAACATTATTCTTAACAATATCACCAAAGCGCAATTTTCCATGTTCAACATGAGGAGAAATAGATCCATCGGGCAGGATGAAATCAACATTTTCAGCATGCTCATTATCATAAAGGAGATCTTTGTCACCTGATTTATGATACCTTGTACCAGTATCATGATTCCAAGGCATAGCAGTCTTACCTGACATGTTCTCAGAAGGATTTAACTTAGAGAACATGTTTAAAACCATACTCCATTGCTCATTGGACAGTGTCGGCCTAAATGCAGACTGATCGGAATCGGAGACAATGACAGCGGTGGCGCCCGCTGGTGAAGTGGCGGCTGCCACGGGCTAAGCGGCTATAGTGAACAGTCCGTCCAGTGGGGTGTGGGTCTTGGCATTTGCGGTAGCCTTCGAGCCTAATCCAGGTGGTCAATTCTCAGTGAACCGGTCTGGATATCCAATGATGACCCTTACGGCTACAATGAGTGTAAGTAAGATTCTGACGATCAATGGCAGTGGCTTGGGTGTTTCCCGGAGCAGTAGCGATAGACTTCAGAACGGAGGATTGCGCCTGACGATGTGCAGCAAAGGCCATGGTGTCTGCCAAAGTAACATAATTACGGGTGGTGATGACAGTTTTATGGCGCTCTTCCTGAGAAACAAGTGAGTAAACTTTATCGAGCGAAGGCAATGGATCATGTGTGAGGATATACGAGCAAAGAGTAGCATAGTTATCATCTAAACCAATGAGAAATTATTAAACCATCTCCTTCTCACATTCAGCTTAAACGATAACAGCATTTAAGCATGACATGCATGTCCGTGGATGTATATAAACAAGCAGGTCATTTCACAACTTCTTGGATCGAACAAAGTAGGCATTGACAGCTTGACCATTCTGACGACAGTTGTAAATGTCTGCACGAATCTGACACATACGTAGGTTATTCCCAACTGAGAAATACTGATGAAGATCATCCCAAAACTCCTTAACCAAGTCATAATAAATGGTAACAGAATGAATGGATGGATAGGGTGTCTGAAATCCAACCAACAGGCATATATAGAATTCACACTACTCCAATCATTAGAAAAAGGTTCACCTAATAAAGGCTTGGTGATAGAGCCATAAAAAACTCAAGCTTTCACTTAGAATTAAATGCATTACGAATAGCAGTACTCCAATCATTATAGTTATCACCCTTCAAGATCATAGAAGAAATAAGCAAACATGTGTGATCTGACGGATGAACATAGTAAGGATGCGAGGCAGACAAAGTGGCGGAAACTCCAGCATGACACCGAAGATCGGAAGAGGCCGAACCATTGGCGTCGAGCAGCAGTTGGCACAGGGCTTGGTGAAGAGCTGCGGTGTCAACCCCCGCCCTTAACGAATTCAATGTGCAAATAATAATTAAGTTTAAAGATTTGTTCCACTACACCTTGAAATAATTTTTTAAAGCAAATAATACGAAATTTTTAAATATAGAGTAAATATGTTAACTTTATTCGTCTTTAACATTAGCTAAAAGTAGGAAGAAGGTGAGGGATAAAATTCATACATTTAAAAGATAAAGAAAGAAATAGTAATTTAAATTATCAATAAAACGATTATATAATAAATTATATTGAAAATTCTATAAATGATATGACATCGTCGCAAAAGTTTCGTAATATCGATATCACAACTGATATCAATACATTACTTACCAATTTGAAATCATTAAAACAAAAATAATACTCCTCTGTATCAATTCAACCTGCACACTTTTTGGTCAACTTTCTCAAGACATATTTGACCATAAATTTTAACCAGTATATAAATACAAATATCATTATGTGAGATATCATTGGATTCTCTGCATGATGTATTTTCTAAACATCAAATTTTAATACACTATTATTACATATAAATAAAGTTATCGTTGGTCAATCATGATATGAGAAAGTTGACCAAAAAGTGTGCAGTTTGAATTGGGACGGAGGGAGTACCATATATCTAGATTCCACATTATGTTTTGAGTTTTGACTGATCGATCGTGTCAAGCAAAACTTTAACTTATCGTTGTCTTTGAAGTTTCCTGACATGTGTAATTTTAGATTTGGCGGAACACAAAAATGAAGTACTCTGTACTAAGAAATTCAAATGATACATAAATAATGAAAATCTATAGTGGATCTACACAGTGACTGATGTGGCAATAATGAAAAGACGTATGTATCCCTAATTAGTTGAAAATATCGAGGAAGGTGATTAGTGATTTAGTCTTTTACTAACATCCACATCATTCACTGTGAATTTTCACTCTCTTTATCACTACTCTTTCGAGAATATAGTAAATGATAAATGACAAGTAATTACCTTAAATTTTAAGGTATTTTAATTTGCACTTCTATTTTAAAACTCATGGGTACTAAATTGTCTCATGCAAGATCTTATATATTAATCCTTTAGTGTTTAAGAAGTTTATGTGAAATTTATATCAAGTGGAGTTATCCAATATATGTATGCTGAACTTTCATTTTAAAACCAATTGATACAAAGTGGAACGATCCAAGATCCTGTATGTTAGTCTTTTAGTCTTTAAGAATCGAGGTGGGAAAACAAATTAACATAAAAAAAACTTCCTATAAAAGACAGCCATAATGATTTTTTATAATTTAATGGCTGAAACGGTGCATCACCATATTTTGTTCATTTCAGTTTAGTTGAAAAGCGGGTTTGAAACTATTTTACTATAAAAATCCCGATTCTCTGGTATTTTGTGAAAAAAGTGTACCATCAAAACGTAAATATTAGTATGGATTAGGTAGTCTTCTCCGTGGAAAAGTCTAGTTTAAGCAAGGTCTTTGGCATTTATATTTACCTAGTTGTTGTCTTGTTGAACTAATTCTCTGAAGAAAAGGGGGAATAGTACCAAATTAATACTATTATGTGCTAATGACTCACCTTAATTTTTAATTACAAAGTATAGATCTATAGGCCACTTGTCTGATTATTGTTCGTCCCGCAGGTCATAGCTTTACTAAAATGCACCAAATTAACTTAAGATTGTATCGATGTAAAATCAATAATACTGTGCATAAGATACGGATTTTCGACAAAGGAATAACAATTAAATAATTGTGTAAAGTTTTATATATATAGTACAGCCACTACCACGATCTGAGTGGAAAATCATCAGCATAATTGAAGCAAAGTGAACATAATAATGCTTAATAAAAGAGTTCTTTTAGACCTAGTGGAAGTTTGACTTATAATGTAGTTTAGTTAATTCTGCTTTTTAATTAGGTTAAGTTATTTTCGACTGAACTGGATCGAGTGTGATTTAAAATAAAAATACAGTTAAAGCAAAAAGAACATGATCTTAGTTCAACTTTTCAAGCACTTTTTGATTCAGTGAGAACATCCAACCTCATAAAAACGATAACTTCAACTTGTATAAAACTAATTAAGATCAATTTTCAGTTATCAAAAACAATATTCTTGATTATAATACTAAACCAGTAGTAAAAAAAATTAGTGTTGATGACTTGGTAATGTTGTCTACAGTCATTAGTCAAACAAGAATAAGAGGAATGAAAGGCAGAATCAAAGCTAAAAAAAAACATACATTGTCAAATGGAAATAGTAAGAGCATCCCTTGTACAACAAGATAGAGTGACATGAATACATCAATGGATCATACTAGATTAAGGTTCCAACCCTTTTAAATCATATGTTCTCCTACGTTACAATCAAAAAGTCATATTCATAATACTATAAACAACATTACAAGCGGAAGCAGAACCGATACTAGATTAAGGTCGCATACCTTAATTATAAAATCATACTCTCTCATACATTCCACTCGAAAATTCATATTCATAACACTACAAACAGTATTACAAACAGAATTCTTCTGGCAGAACCGATGCGCTCTAATCCAAAAACACGGGGTCTTTCACATTCCACCTACCTAGTAACAAGGAAAAGATGAATCATCTCCCATTTGGGATATTGTGCTAGTTGATCTTGAATACTTCTTGGTAGAATTAGAAGAAGAAGATGATGATGATGAAATGTCACTGGATCTCCTCCTCAACATCTGCCTCATCCCATCAGCAACCCTAGTGGCAGGGTTAGATTTGTACTTCCTGCAAAAAGCCATATGAGCCTTCAAAGCAT
>JAULKM010000011.1:5310053-5324457 GCA_032355605.1 Rubia tinctorum | reverse complement strand
TTGGATTTCCAGTCCCGACAGTAGTTATATTCATCATTGAAAAGCATGATAAATATAATTCCTTTCTAAGTAAAGCACAAATCTTAAAAAGAAAATAGATTTCTCCCTCATTTCCAAGGAAGAAAGAAAAGAAACAAAACATGCCCAATAGGTAAGAGGTATTAGAGAAGGTTAGCGTAAAGCGAAAGCAGAAAGAAACCACGAACATATGAAAAACAAAAATTACAGGTAGATGGGGATTGGAGTAAATGTGCTTCGGTCAGCGGGTAAAATACACCAGACTATGATTAAATTATAAGTACATACCAAGACACCCACAAGGGGTTTTTCAACATATCAAGCCTCATAACCAATCAAAATATTCAAATCTTGGATTCAACTCAGATATCGATGTTGTAAGAAGGGATGGTTAAAACCTCCAACTTGCAGTTCTAAAGAAAAGAAGAAATTGAAGTTAAACTTTGATAGGCACCACATCGGGATTTTCCTTTTTAGCACAAGTCAACTATCCTTAGTGAGCTAGATCGATCACATTGCATTACTACTTTCAGCTAAGACATGTCTTTTTATAAGTTATCAAGCCTCATAACCAATCAGAATATTATAATCTCGGATTCAACTCAGATATCAATGTTGTAAGAAGGGATGGTTAAAACCTCCAACTTGCAGTTCTAAGAAAAGAAGAAATTGAAGTTAAATTTTGATAGGAAACACATCGGGATTTTCCTTTTTAGTTAGCTGATACACTCCAGTCATTATCAAAAGCAGTAAGTAATTGTTGAATACGACAAACAATTACCAGCCGACAACAACTTTACTCCTTTTAGCAGAGTTGTCTCTTTAGTCTCTTATAGAGCATACATGTCAATAGACTCAACACTTACCTCTAAGATTTGAAATGTTTCTGTAACAACATGGTTGATAAAGTCCTCATTAGGAAATTAAACTACAGCATCCAATTTATAACAAGTTAGAAACTCGTTTACATCATAATTAGAAACACAGCAAGATTAGCAGCCACGAACCTCAGGACATGAAAGTATAGACCAAATGCTAGTGATGAAACATAACGCTGATATTTTAAACCAGGGCACCATAACTTTACACCAACAACCCAGGAAAAAGAAGAAGATAAAACATGAAAGACTAATCATTTGCCTCTGCTATAAAATGTGGAATGCCAATCAACCATCTAAGAGCAGATTGCTAAGAAAATCAGGGGCAGCTGCTTAGAAGAACATGGCGTCCACAATCGAATACTCCTATTTATTAAGGCTTTTAAGCACAAATGCAATGAATAAATTATGATTATACTCTTAATGCGCAGTTAAAATTACATTAAAACTCCATATCATAAACCATGGACATCAACGTACAAGGCCTACTCAGAATTCACCAACACAAAGATAACCAAAAAGAAGTCAGTGGCTAATAAATTAAGAACCAAAACTCATATGAAACTATATATCCAGAAACAATAACAAAGATGATAATTTTTTATTGTGGGGTGGGTGAATCACATGATAACACAGAACCCGCATCAAAAGAAGATCGAAGGAACCTTTCTTGGCCAGCAGTATCCCAAATCTGAGCTTTGATAACTTTGGAATCTATGGTAAGGCTTCGGGTGGCAAACTCAACACCAATAGTAGACTTGGATTCAAGATTGAACTCATTTCTTGTAAACCTGGAAAGCAGGTTGGACTTGCCCACCCCAGAATCCCCGATCAGTACAAGCTTGAACAGATAATCATACTCATCTTCAGCTCTGTAACCAGCCATATCTTCTTCTTCTTCAACAACTATTGGGTTAGGCTTTTGCCTTTTGGAAAGGGACGAGTCGAAGTGGGACTGAAAATAGATATGGTGGTGTACAACACCGCTTGTTTTCATGCCTAGTAACAATGTTCTTGAATACCCTTGGTCTACCGATTTTTTAAATCAAATTTTACAAACTTTAATTGTAAATATAAATTAATTTATATATAATAAAAAGACAAAGTCTTGAAAAAAATTGTCTTTTCATATATTCCATATGTTTATGAAAAGATGGAATTTAACTAGAATAATAAAAAGTAAAAAGTCTTAGTTGTAATATTAAAATTTTATTATGTAACGTGTAATAGTTATAAAGTTTATAACATGATTCATGCAACCCAAAAAAATTATCTTCATTTATTCTGATTTGCAATTTAAACTTTGGTCTTTGCATGACTTATTATGTGAGGTCTTGTTAGATTTATCTTAACATCTATTTTCTAAATATCAATTTTTTATGCGACACTATTATAATTAACTATAGATATTTACGGTCAAATATGTTCATTGAAAATAGTGAAAAAGCAAATAAGCAATTTATAGTGGGACGAAGGGAGCACAAAAAATATTCTCACCGTCTCAATCTAAATTGCTTATTTACCTTTTTTTTATTTTTAACGAGTATGTTTGACCATAAATATGTTTAGTTACCTAAAATAATGTTGCATGAAAAATTAATGGGTGAGTCTTCTGACAGGCGATCTGTCCATAAATTTATGAATAGTTCACTGTATTTTTTTACTTATACACTACATTTTAAATTACATACTAAATGAAAAAAATTAAAATATTTTTTATGTTATATATTTTTGTATTTTCACATTCAAATACACATTATTATCTGTTTTAACTTTTAAAATACAATATTTAAATTTGAGTAAAATGCTTAGATGACCTCCAATTCTTTGGAAAATGTAAATATAACCCTTAGTTTTTCAAAAGTGCATATACCTGTGGCCAACCAAAATATGTAAACTTATACCCGAGCGCCCGCTTAAATTAGCAAGAATATGAATGGGTACAACTGCCCGCTTAGATGATTTTGGGTAAAACTGCACTTTCAAAAAATTAAGGGTTATATTTGCACATGCCAAAGAACTGGGGTTATATAAGCTCTTAGCTCTTAAATTTTATTTAAAAAATTACAATATGTAAGATAAAAAAAAATACAGTGGACTGTCCATAAGATTATGAACAAGCCGGATTTCCTGAGAGTTTCTTAAAATTAATATATAGAAAATAGATATTAAAGATAAATCTAACAATATGTCACATGACATTTTTATTATTTATATATTAATTTATATTTAAGGTCATAGTTTACAAAGTTTGACTCTCAACAATTAAATAAGCAGGAGAGTAGAACAAATGAAGTTAAAAAATAACTATTTAGAATGTAGTACTATGATATTATTTGAAGAAAAATAAAAACACGAGGGAGAAAATACGAAATGATACATTAAAATAATAAAAATGAATGTATAGAAATAAAGAGATTTGCTAAATCATGTATTATACATTTTTAAAATTTATTTTTAAAAGAAAAACAAAATCCCTCATCTCAATTTCACCATCGATGAAAATCTCCCCATTTCCGGCAAAATCCACATACCCTTGTGAAACTCCCACCGGTGGAGAATCCAACCCCAACTCCCAGCATATCCAAATCAGGGTGGAGAACCCCCACACAACGAAGAACCAAATACCCACCCCCAATGTGTCACTGGTTGCCCTTGTTGGGGTTAACCGATGGTATAGCCGTGCTAGATTGCAACGACTACTACCTAATTTCCACGTACATCGAATTCAATGAGGTTGCTTGTAGCATACCAAACTTTTAGAGGGGCGTGGACAACTGCACGATGAAATACACAAGTTTTTAATGAGTGTTCACAATCGAGAAACGTGTTCAATATTAGCCCAAACAACTTGGGGAACAAATAAATGCTTGTTTTAATATATGCCAAATAGGTAACGAGTGTAAAGGTAAGCATATCTAACACTCTACATGTATGTTGTGTGGAAGTAATTCCATGTGACAGCTATAAGAACAAAAAAATGTCAAAGAAAACAAATGCACGCAGACCTGGACCTTCAGGAAAATAACTAGTTAAGCTAACTAGCTAAGTAATGTACAAGAAAAAGACAAGACTATCTATTACAAGGAGTAAGGGACAAGTCTTCTTGGGCAGAGACTAAACACTAAGTGTGTTGGTCTGACGGGACAACTGAGCGTTGAGTGCAAGGTTGTTGGGCATGAACGCCTCGGGCGCTGTGCATTGTGCGATACAGGTGCAATGGGGGGACGACACATGCCGATAATAGTTAGGCAGACGACAATGAACGACCCATAGGCACGTGCGGCGCGGTTTAGGGCTACCGGTTCGCAAGGGAATATTGAGTGACATGGGACTCCAGCACGTTTGGGACGTGCGTACAGGCATGGGGTTGCGTCGAGGTTGGGTGATGAGTCAGACCTTGTAATAAACTCCCTAACTCGATTTGGCGAATGTCCCCAGAGCCATTAATTCCTCAAGGTTCTTCACTACCCACACTTTTCTTGCACACCTCTGTCGTACTGCAGGTTTTGCTTCAAATGTTGGCGCTGGTGTACTTTGATGTAGCAGTGGTCCTCAGCTTCTCTTCTGTTCCGATTTAATCTGGCTAGATTTTATAGCACCCACCCTTGATCAACCACCGAAAGGATGCGGGACTCTGGATGCTGTCTTGTACACATCACCATCCGTGTACGATTCTGCCTACTACCTTGTGGAACAACAAGGGGTTGCTGTTGTGAATAATGAAATGTCTTTCCCCGTCGAGGTTTACAAGGTTCAGCTTGTTCATGGTAACTGACGAGTGCTTCATGTTCTGTTTCCTCAAGAAATCCTCATCTCTCACAGTTGAGGCGTGACCCACAACATGCTCCGTTTTCAGACTTGATTGACAAGACTCCTCGGACCTATCGGGCAAACTCATTGGTGGTGCAGACACTCCTAATCCTTCATTTCCGTTCTCCTCATCAGGATCTACTGAACTGCGGTCCTCAACTTGTCTTAAGAACATGACGAGCTACAAGTCCGATATTTTATCTCCAAGTTATTTCCTCGTAATCATTTTAACCGTGTGCGAATTAGTTCTCAAGATGTAAAGGCATTTGCCATATGGAAATACGACGATCCGTGCATCTCTCATAAATTATATACCAGGGATTAGACCGAAGTCATTAATTTTAATGACATGGAAATCTATTGTGGCTTGTTTGTATGGTGCCAACCTTGACCAAATATCGACTCGCAACACCCAATACTAGTTGAGCTTCATCGTTCATAACCTTCTTCTTGGCCATAACTTTCTCCATCTTGAGCCCTAATCTTGATTCCTATTATGAATATAAACCCCCCCCATCCAAAGAATGCAACAATATACATACCAAATGAGAAATTGGTCATAAATAAGGGGAAAAAAATCAAAGGCCAAAAAAAGTTATTTTTCAACATCCTGTGATATAAACTTACGCAAGTCAGTCCAAAATCAGGATAATCAAAATCACAAAATTAAATAAGAACTTGGTAATGTTTAATTTACATGTCGTTTAATTTATAATTCGAAATTCCCCCTCGATTTTTGAGCCACTAGTAACCACTACACGAAATTAAAGGAATACTCAAGTACAATTACATTTCCTTACATATCATTAACATGAAGACATTTTCAGCTCCGCACTCGATTTTTTTAAAATCAAATTGACAAGTAAAATTACACTCGCTCAATTATTCACTTCATTCAATTTGATAAATATTTTTGCCACTTCCATAACTCTGTGGCTTGGGGGGCTTATGAGATCTACCACACTTACTCGGTCCCATTCAAGTTAACATTAGAATAATCAATCGAAGGAACATATTAGTTCTCCAAGGATGCATGACGCCTCGCTCAATAGATATTGACCTCGGGAGCAGTGGAAATACATCACTCACAACAACACCCTCCGTTAGACCACGATATAGGATGGATGGGCATAATATGCGGGCCACAGTCACACGATCTAATCTCTATAAATAAGGACAAAAGACGACAAATCAAGTACTCCCTCTGTTACGATGAATTTAACAAGATTTTGTATGATATTATTATTTTTATATATTAATAAAAAAATTATAGTTATAAATTAACACTTTTGATTCAAAATTTTAAAAGGAAATATAAATTAGAGGACTCTAAAGATTAACAGGACCATAAAATTGTCTCTCACTCATATCTAATCTCAAATTTTGGCAAATTATCCTCATTATATTGTATATAAGATAATAATTAGATATAAGTCGGGGGAAAAGATTAACTAAAATTCAAAGGTGTCATTTTCCACAAAAAAGGAAAATTAAAAAAACGAAAATGACAACACAGACGTAAAAGGAAAATAGTATTTCTCTTGAAATACGATTTTTCCATAAATTACGGAATGATCAAAGTTTAAAGTGTAAATTAGAATAAATAAAAATAAAAATTTTGGGTTGTATGAATCGGGTTATAAACTTTATAACTGTTATACGTTGCATAATAAAATTTTAATATTGCAACTAAGATCTTTTACATTTTATTGTTCTAATTAAATCCGATATTTCTCAACACTTTGCCAAGGGGAAAAGACAAAATTAATGCAAAATCTCGAAATTAATCGGGCCCCACAAGTCAAATCAGTTAGCAATCGGATTGGTCTGTGACATAATCTTATCCCCCAGCGGTGACACTAGTGAGTGAGTGATACTTTTATTTGTTTCCACGTTTTGTTGCAGCCACCGGATATTACTTAGTATTTCTTTTTTTTTGTCAAAAAGAAATTGTAAATACCAGCAAATTGACGCTCAAATATTTCTGTCCGAATACTCTCTCTGATCTGGCACACACACTGATATGGATCATCATATAAATACAATATAATGAATGCGTCCCATTTGCTTTCATTTCAACGAAGATAGTTTTTTTTTGTGTGTTTTTTGTTTTAATAATCAAAACCCCATTCTTGAGCTCAATTCCCAGATCAAAGATCGGAGCTATCACCGATAAACACTCCAAATATTCAATCACAGTCCATTTCAGGTTAATATTTTCCCCTCTGTCATTTTGAGCTATGCTAACTTAGGGCTTTTGTCAATTCAGATTATATGCAAATTTGGTTTCTGATCCTTTCTCGCCGTTTCCTTCATGTGGGTTTTTCTCAGATCACTCGTATCGTAGTTAGTTTTTAAGGGTTCTGTAATTTCTGTTCCATTGGTCAATTGGTCATTTTCTGCTACAGTTTCTTGATTTTCTTGGCTTGAATATATGTGTGTGTTTGTGGGGCAGTAGAGTTTTTCTGTTTAATTCTTTAATGTGAAGAATGATGCACTTGGCTTGCAGATTCTTGAGTAACAAGAAGGAGCTACAGTACTGAATCTTTGGGAAAATGTTGTCAAGATCATATACCAATCTTTTAGATTTAGCGTCGGGGAATTTTCCCGTGGCAACAGGAGGTAGAGAGAAGGAACGGAAGAGGTTTCCGAGGGTTATGACTGTTCCGGGGAGTATCACTGAGTTTGATGATGACCAGGCTCAAAGTGTTTCATCTGATAATCCGTCGTCCTTAGCTGGTGATAGAATGATAATCGTGGCGAATCAGTTACCTTTGAAAGCCAAGAGGAGGCCTGATAATAAGGGATGGAGTTTTAGCTGGAATGAGGACTCTCTGCAGTTGAGGATCAAAGATGGCTTGCCAGAAGATATGGAAGTGGTGTATGTAGGGTCTTTGACTGTTGATGTTGACCCGTTAGAGCAAGATGATGTTGCCGCTATTCTCTTGGAAAGATATAAATGTGTGCCGACATTTCTTCCCCCAAATATGGTGGAGAAGTATTATGATCTGTTTTGCAAGAAGCAGCTTTGGCCTCTCTTTCACTATATGCTGCCATTTTCTCCTGATATTGGAGCTAGGTTTGATCGTTCAGCATGGGAAGTTTACGTGGCTACCAACAAGATATATTCTCAAAAGGTTATTGAGGTGCTAAATCCTGACGATGATTTCGTCTGGATTCATGATTACCATCTAATGGTGTTGCCTACTTTCTTAAGGAGACGCTTTGTCAAATTGAAGATGGGTTTCTTCCTCCACAGCCCATTTCCTTCATCAGAGATTTACAGGACACTCCCTGTCAGAGAGGAAATTCTGAAGGCCCTTCTTAATTGTGACCTTATTGGTTTTCACACTTTTGATTATGCCCGGCATTTCCTCTCTTGTTGTAGTCGCATGATGGGCCTGGAGTATCAATCAAAGAGGGGTTACATAGGATTGGAATACTATGGTAGAACTGTAGACATTAAAATAATGCCAGTTGGAATACATATGGGCCATGTTGAATCCTCAATGAAAGTTGCTGATAAGGAAATGAAGTATGAGGACCTGAAAAAACAATTTGAGGGGAAAACTGTTTTACTTGGAGTTGATGATATGGATATATTTAAAGGTATAAACTTGAAGATCCTGGCTATGGAAGAAATGCTAAAGCTACATCCAGACTGGCTAGGAAGAGCAGTGCTGGTTCAGATTATCAATCCCACACGAGGGAAAGGTATTGGTTTGGCAGAAATCCAGGCTGAAATACAGGAAAGCTCCAACAGAGTTAATAGCCAATTTGGGAAGCCTGGATACGTTCCTGTAGTTCTAATTGAAAGGCCTGTTTCTATCCCTGAAAGAATGGCTTATTATAGCATAGCTGAGTGCATTGTTGTCACTGCAGTGAGGGATGGTATGAACTTGACTCCATATGAATACATTGTTTGTCGACAAGGAATAGCTGGTGCAGAAGCAGGCTCACAGTTCAGTAGACCCAAAAGAAGCATGCTGGTTCTTTCAGAGTTTATTGGATGCTCTCCTTCACTTAGTGGAGCAATACGTGTCAACCCCTGGAATGTTGAATCAACTGGCGAGGCAATGCATGCAGCCATATCAGCATCTGATGCAGATAAAGAAATGCGGCATGAGAAGCACTACAGATATGTAAGTACCCACGATGTGTCGTATTGGGCAAGAAGCTTTTTGCAAGACATGGAGAGGTCCTGTTCGGATCATTTTAGGAAGAGGTCCTATGGAATTGGGTTAGGGTTTGGATTTAGAGTTGTGGCACTGGATCCTAACTTTAAGAAACTTTCTGTGAATGATATTGTGTCAGCTTATACTAAGGCTCAATGCCGGGCAATATTGTTGGACTATGATGGGACCGTTATGCCTCAAAATTCTATCAACAAAGCTCCTAGTGCAGAAGTTATATCAATCTTGAACACTCTTTGTGGGGGTGCGAATAACGTAGTGTTTATAGTTAGCGGAAGGGGGAGATCCAACTTAAGTAGGTGGTTTTCTCCATGCAAGAACCTAGGACTTGCTGCTGAACATGGATATTTCATGAGGTGTGGATTCTTATATTATGGATTCTCTAATATAGAATAAGGATTAATCTAATTTCGCAAATCTTAACCCCTTTTCTTCGTCGGATTGTTCTACTATTCTGCAAACTGGCAGGTGGTCGCAAGATCAAGAGTGGGAGGTACACAGTCGGGGTTCTGATTTTGGATGGATGCAGCTTGCCGAACCTGTCATGCAATCTTATACAGAGGCAACAGATGGTTCTTGCATCGAGATGAAAGAAAGTTCTTTGGTGTGGCAATATGGCGATGCAGATTCAGACTTTGGGTATTCTCAGGCAAAAGAGATGTTGGATCATCTTGAGAGTGTTTTAGCTAACGAGCCTGTTGCGGTGAAGAGTGGCCAGCATATTGTAGAAGTCAAACCACAGGCAAGTATTATGTTTTCTGATTTACAAGTTAGCTAATTTTACTTTTGTTACTATCAATTTCTTTCCCTTGTGGCGGATTGAATCTTTACAAGGCAGTTAAATGTCTCACTCTTGGTATTTTGATTTTGTGTTTATTTGTTTGTTTGCTTGTTTGTGTGTCTGTTCATGATCTTTTTCAAAAATAATGTATGCTGTCTTCCTTCTTCCACCCTGATATTTACAACTTGCAAGCTGCAAATGATTGTGTTTGTACTGTTGGAGCGGGTATTATTTTTTGTTTTGAAGGAAATAAGGCATGTATTTGCCAATCTTTCCTAGGCCTTCCTGTCATTACATGGTTGCTGGTATATAAAGCGTTCTGTTTCTCTCTTATCATCTACCCAATTCCTAAATTTTAGTCATAGCTTGGACAAGTAACTGGGAGGTTTGTTCGTTGAGTTCTAATTTCTCAAGTATTTTTACATTTTTAGCTAATCAATATTATATAATCCCATCGTCCCAGAATAAAGTTCCAAATTTTTTGTCTAACTTTCTGAAGCCATGTTTGACCACCGATAACTTTAGTTACATATACTAACAGTGTATAAAATTTTGATCTTTAGAAAATACATGTTGCAAAGAAGCTAACAATATATAACATGATGATATTGTAACCTATATACTAGTTGAAATTTATGGCCAAACATGACTTGAAAAAATTGACAAAAATTTAGGAACTTTATTCTGGGACGGAGGTCGTATATAATAATAATACATAACTGTATGATAGTTTGATTACTTGTAAAGATTTATCTAATTTAACCCTATTGTATAGTTAATTTTAACAAATATTATCTTAAATTACCTTGGTTGTGAGACGGTTTGGAACAGAGTTAAATGCTGTTGAGGTGGCTGCCTAAATGGCGGAGGTGATGGTGGTTGCATAAGTCTGGAGAGAAGAAAATAAAATTATTTTTGTACCCAATTAGATTATGAATTTGTAATTTTACCCTTGAAAGTTTCAATTTTACCCTTAAAATGACTTTTTCACTCATACTTGTCAAATAAAGCTTTCCGCACTGCGCACAAAGGGTGAGTAAAACTCTGTGCGCATAAACACAAAGCGGGTGTGTTCCAATTAAGAATTTAATTGGGCGGTGTGACTCAACTATTTGTATCCCTTAACTTATTAAAAAGAATTTGAAAGCGGGTGGTTCTACAGAAGAATTTGATCTGATGGTGTGTAACTCACCCACTGGCTATTCATACCCCTCAACTTATCTAAAGCATTACTAATAATATTAAAAATTACTCCTCAACTTATCTAATAATTATTAAAACAATTATTATGCTCTATAAGTATCCTATCTTACCAAGAGGACGGGTAATAAAAGAGAACGAATGAAAGCCATCCTGCTAGAAAGTTGAAGTGGCAACTTAACCCACAAGGTGTTGTAGCCATGCTCTTAGGCAAGAAAGCAATCTACCCTGAAGCCCCGTGGATGGGTGGATTTTGTTTTAGTAGTGTTTATATGATTCTATCCAGATCTGTTCCCTCCAGTAGGACTTTTTGGAATTTTGTTTTGATCCATTTGTCCAATATGGTCTTTAGAGTTCCGGTGTTAGGGAAATCCTTAGACTATACACTTGAATAACAAGCTAAAACATATAATTCTGTGACATTCATCTCTGGATAATTGTGTTATTACTTGCTGGGTTATTTTTTACTGATATGATGCAAGTTGCAACAGTTCACGAAATGCAATTGTCCTCATTATATAGTTTGGTTTTAAGAAATCAATTATCATATCTGCATTAGTTTTAAAAAAATTGATGAGAAATGATGGGGCTTACTGGGTTATTTCTTTACTACTATTATGCAACAGTTCACGAAATGCAATTGTTCTTATTTTAAAGTTTGGTTTCAGGGTGTCAGCAAAGGTGCTGTTGCGGAAAAAATATTTACCTCGATGGCAGAGAAGGGAAAACAGTTTGATTTTGTTCTTTGCATCGGTGATGACAGATCTGATGAGGACATGTTCAAAGTTATTGGCTCTGCAATGTCAAGAAACGTTATTTCCTACAAAACTGAAGTATTTGCCTGTACAGTTGGGCAGAAGCCAAGTAAAGCAAAATATTATTTGGATGACACCATGGAAGTGATTAACATGCTTGATTCTCTGGCGGATGTCACTGATTCACCTGTTGTCTCTGAAGACGAGTCAGATGATACATCCTAGAAGAAGGATCATTAAGTTCCTTGTTATTATGATTGGAGTTCCTCATTTGGTGACGCATGTATGCATGGAAGGACATTAGGTGTAGGTACAGGGAGTCACAATTTGCAGTTTTTATTGTTATTATAATTTTTTGTGTTTGTTTTTTCCTTTTTACTTTCATTCTTTAGTCCCTCTCTGGGATAAGACCCAAATCAGGCTAGGAAAAGGTGAAAATTTGTTTGGTGCAGACCTCTTTGTTGGGTGAATGTGTTGGAAATAAACTGGGAGCATGGTGATGAATTGTAAGAGAGAAAAAGGTTCTTCACTGGCATTCTCACTGAGGATTGGATTATAAGCCTATCACTGCGTGGTCAATGTTGAGTTCACTGGATATTTGAGTGAGATATACCAAGGCTTATGTAAGTGTCAGTGATCAGTTTTTGTATATCATGGTTGTAAAATGGCATGAAAGCAGTGGAATTTTTGAATTTCTGAAATAATATGATATCTGGAATGACACTGGCTTGAACTCCAAATGTTGAATCAAGTAGTGGAACATTGGATTTCACTCAGGAGTTGAACCCTGATGCCCCGTTGTATAACCCAAGGATAGCTAGCAGAGTTACCTGTATGTGAAGCATGACCTACTCTCTGAACTACTGAAGCAGGAAATATGGCAGAACTGTGTGAAATCAAGGGAAGTAATATTTTCTGTGTTTGCTCAGCTTCACATAGGCGGAAAGGAGTGGCTGGGCTGATGCTGTTTGGACGGCGAAGATTGAAATGGTGCAGTAGTAATGTTAATGATACATATAATTCTGCTAGCTGGGTAGAGATTTCTTACCTTGAATTGATCCTTAAGTCTGTCTTTCATGATAAACATTCATAGTGTGTATATATGCTACTGACATACTAGCTACTCAGGAGCGAATAATCTCCGTGTGCATTAATGACATTGCCTAGTTTCTCATTTCTATGCAGTGTTTCCCTTTTGTTTCCGATTTTGATGCTGGTTTATGCTGATTCATCTAGTATTATGTTGCCTGATTAAATTTGTGCATCAATATTGACCATAAACACCAGATTCCACCTTGTTTTTTTTGTGTGGCAGTAGCTCCTTTTTTGGAATTCATCCATATCTGTATTTCATTTTACCTCCAAAATAGGTTACTGCAGCCAATAACCATCATCCCTTTAAACGCTTACATTTTCCCTAACTACAATTTTGTATCCCACAACCAAATGTGTTGACATCATTAAATACTATGAAGTACAACTGCTAAAATGCTACCTGGTTATTGATCTCAGTTTTTGAAGCAAAAATGAGAGAAAATCTCGGCTATTTCGGAAGGAGAGAGCAACTTTTATCGGTTCTCATCCTCGGAATAATGGCGTTTGGCAAGTATTGCCGAAGAAAGTATGAGCAAGAACAGACCAAGAGCATCGTCTTGTGCTGCTTTGGTCACCAATAATCTCCACATGAGCATGAACCATCTTTGAAGTGATGAAACCTGGTCGTATCTCTAACAATGATTTCTCTCTTCCTCACCTTTGATATGTACTTGATAGCAACATGACAATCATTGCAGACCCGCAAATTCTTCATCACTCTGATAGGAAAGCCATGAGGAGTGTTCATCAGAGCAAAGGCGATGGCAATCTTCTCGCTATGGCGCACCAAGTTATACTCCCTTTCTTCCTCATTCATGTCATGCAGCACAGAACCAATATCAGGGACATAGCCCTCCAGTTTTATTTCTTCAATCAGTTCCAGCAAGTACTTCTCAATCTCCTCTGACTGCGGATGCGATTTGTCACTCTTAACGAACTGATGAATATGGTTCTTCAACTCCAACCAGCTTATACCCGGTTCCTTCTTCACATTTTTGTCTCTCATCGTTTTCCGCATCTCTGAAACATCCTGCCAACTTCTGGTGGAGGCTTGAATATTTGCTAGGAGAACATACGATGGTGAGTAGCCAGGATCAATTATTAAGACTTCTTCTGCTATCCTTTTCGCCATATCTGAATTCTTGTGAATTTTACAGCCCGACAGTAAAGTCATCCATATGACCGCATCAGGTTTGACAGGCATTGATCTAATATAGCCTTCCGCTTCATCTAAACGTCCTGATCTAGCAAGAAGATCTACAATGCAAGTGTAATGCTCCAACCGAGGCTCCAATCCATATTTTTCCTCCATCAACCTGAATAGCTCAAGTCCCTTGTCCTTCAACCCACAATGACTGCAAGCATAAAGCAAGCTCAAGAAAGTAACATCATTTGCCTCCAAACCCTCCTTCTCCATCTCATCAAACAACTCAATAGCTTCCCTCCCCCTGCCATGGAAGCCATAAGCAGCAATCATGGAGCTCCACAAAACAGCATCGGCTTCCACTCTATCATGAAAAAACTTCACAGCATCGTCCAAGCAACCGCTCTTGGAATACATGCTGACCAACGAACTAGCAACCGGAACATCTGCCAATCAATGGCGGAACTGGGGGGGGCCCAACCTCCGGTGACTAGGGTAATATACCCCTCCCGCCCCTCCCCTCCTAG
>JAULKM010000011.1:5287847-5309953 GCA_032355605.1 Rubia tinctorum | reverse complement strand
CAATGGGAAAAAGAGTATAGTGTTCTTCATAATGTCTTCAATTAATCGACAAACTTGAATAAGTAATCCAAGTCCTTACCGACGTCTTCTTAAGTTCTTCATCATGAAGGCGATGCTTCAAAGCATTAATTTCCTCTTTTGATATTCGTATCAAATTTTCAGGACCGGTAGAGTCATGACTACATTCATCCCATTCTTTCAATGAAACTTCTGTGATCGAGGAAACAATAGAAACATATACGGTCTTAACTTCATCCAATGCTAAACCACCTCCCTCTCCATGAAACACATTAACTTTGTCACTAACATAGAAACATCGTCGAACAAGATACTAAACACTAAAAAATTCTTACATCTGAGCCTGACTCCTTCAGCTTGAAATCCCCTAGACAGCCTGACTCCTTCAGCTTAGATTGTATTTAAAACAATGAAGGATCTAATGGTAATTCTTGGCATTTCAGGTTATGGTACATTAACGAGCTAGCACAATCGGACAATCCAATCTATAAGAACCTGATGGTTGAGTTAACTATTAGAGTACGTTAATAGTTGATCAAGAACATGATCTAAAAACCTTCCTTCTTCCAAAACAAGTTCACAAAAATGGCACAAGATGTTATTCTTCTTTTTGAATTCCAAGCGAGAAAATAGAAAATTAACTCAACTAAGAATACATTTTATTAGACATCATAAACAATTGAGGTAAAGAAGAGTGATATGTGCAGCCGGTTGATACACTTCAACAAATAATCATAAGTGTTTCAGCTCCCAAACAAAAAGAACGTGATACTGGGCAATACACTTAGGAAAAAGATGGCTATGCTATAATTCTTGGAATCTAAAAACAAACCAGTGAAGCACCATTCATTCATCTTAATGATTTTATATTTTCTACAAATTGATAAAGACCTTTAAAACCCTAGAAATGGGGGAGGGAGGAATACCTCGAGGTTAAAAGGTTTTAGAGTTGAAGAGCGATTAGCAGCGGAGGAAGGCGGAGAAGAAGGGGTTAATGACGGAGGAAGACGGAGGAAGACGGAGAAGAAGGGGTTAACGATGGAGGAAGGTGATTACTATCGAAGGAGGGCGGTCAGTGGTGGAGGAAGTTAGAGGACGATCAGAGGCAGAGAAAGTCAGAGAGAGGTTATCGACAGAGGAGGGAGGAGAAGAAGGATTTAGCGACGGAGAAGGGTGGAGAAATAGCGGAGGAAGATGGTTATCGGTGGAGGGAAATCAGTGGCGGAAGAGGGAAAGTCAGAGTTTGATGTAATTTTACTGCAGTATGTTTTGATTGTTGAATACAAGACCTTGGATGAATTGTTTGAATGGTTCAGGTTTGGTCTCACATATCAGACTTGTCTCACATAAACTAGGTTGTCTCACATGAACCTGATTCTATATGTGTATGTATATATACATACATATATATATATGTACATATACATACATATATATATATACACACATATATATATAAGTTTCAGGATAGGCGGCCTTTCTAAAACCTTATTGACAGTCCACATTGACTCTTACTTTAAATGTTGTAATTTTTTTGATAAAATTTAAATATAATATTTTAAAAGTTAAAACAAGTAATAATATGTATTTGAATGTGAAATATAAAAATAGATAATATTAAAAAATATTTTCAAAATTTCAAAATTTTGTATGTAATTTAACCAATGCTGTGTATAAGGTGAAAAATAAGTGGTATGTCCATAAACTTAAGGATAACCACCTATTAGGAGATCCACACATATACATATACATATACATACATGCATACATACATACGCCACACACACACATATATATATATATTATATACATATATACATATACATATACATATACAAACACACACACACACATATATATATTATATACATATACATATTTATATATATACACACATACATATAAAATTGGGATCAGGTGAGACAATCCATCTTATGTGAGACAACCTACTTATGTGAGACCAAATCCTAACCCTTCAAATAAGATGATTCAAGGGCCTACATTTAATAAACCAAAATTAGACTTTGAGTAAAATGCTTAGATGACCCTCAGTTATTTGGAAAGTGCAAATATAACCCTCAGTTTTTCAAAAGTGCTAGTATACACATGGCTGATTTTCAAAAGTGCAGGTTTACCCATGGTCGGCCAAAATATGTAAACTTATACCCGAGTACCCAATTTTTTCCTCCTGATTTATTTGGGTACAACTGCTCACTTCAATGACTTTGGGTATAGCCGCACTTTCGAAAAATTCGGGGTTATATTTACACATAACAAAGAACTGAGGGTTATATAAGCACTTCATTCTTAGACTTTTCTAAGATTACAGTTTTTCAAATTTTATCTCATTTGCCACCGATTGCCCTCATCCGCCCTCCTCCGCCGGCCAACGATGGTGAGCTCCTCCGCCCTTCTCCGCCGCTAATTCCTAATTTCTTAACCCTACTCCGCCACTGACCTCTCCCAACCTTCCTAGCCACTGACCGCCTCTCTAACCGCCGTTAACATATGCTTCTCCACCTTCCTCCTCCTCAACCAGTCCATTCATTCAATTTTCTAGGCTTTCAAAGGTTTGGCTAGCTTAAATTTTCAATTATTTATCAATTTCATATTAATTTGCTCATTGAATGTCAATTTTGTCATTGTTGTCTTCGATTGTTTGTTTCAATCGAACCTCAGAAATGTGCCTTAGGGTATTAGAATTTTTATTTTAATACACCAGTGAATGGGAACATTGAGCATACATGTCTTATCCATAGTAATCTTTGTTGATGTTCCTGTTGTTTTTCCTGCTGATTTATTTATTTATAATCACTATTTATGCTACATTTTAATGTATGTATATCTGCAGGGGACATCCAGAGTATGCTTTGAGGCTTTGGTGCAAGGAACCATTCCTTTGTTGTACAATTACACGCTAGCAATTACAGGTAACCAAAAATTATTTATTTTCTAACAGAGTATCGTGTGTATACATTTAAGTTTTTTAAATCAGTTTATGAACTTAGGCTTGCTGAGGAATACAGCAGCTACGTCACTCACCAATAGGAGAAAATAATCATCGAGTTAGATGTTTACAGGGCTCCATTATTCTCTTTTTGTGTAGATCGCTAATGTCTTGTAGACTTGTAGTTGTAGTAAATCTAAAGCATACAATGCCTGCGTAGGAATTGTGAGAATGTGAGAATGTGAGTCATTTTGTTTCTGATGACATGAACATATTAGTTTTGTTGTGTCATAGGTTCTTTAAGCACAATGGAGTTGAAACAAAATGAACATAAGATACAAATATGTTTGCATGAACTGAGCTGCTAACCTTACTTAGTATGACACAAGTTGAAGTATTTATGAAGTCTTGAAATAACCAAAATAAAGGTAATGTTATTGATATAACAATATTCTAGTGTATTGCATGCTTCACTCGGTTTATAAACATAGTATGTTAGAGATGTATCTTTCAACCGTGTATTTTTGTGACATGTTTGAACTACTTTGTTCGCGATTTATTTTTCAGTGAATGAGAACATTGAGCATGTCTTATCTGTAGTAATCCTTGTTGATGTTGTTGTTGTTTTTGCTGCTGATTTTTTTATTATTTATGCTACATGTTTTATTATGTTGATGTTGCTGATTTCTAATTCTTTTTAATCCCGAACTTAGTTTCAAATGATACTGCTTGTTCTTTTATGTGCACCTCTTCTGATGAGTGCGGAACCTAACACAATTAGAGTTATAAATTTTAGTATGTTGGTAACTACACACATGATGTTTCTTTAAATAGGTTCAAGATGTCATGTAAAGGGAAAACTCTTGCATTGATCCATGCTATCAGACATCCTCCCTTGTTTTAAGATATGGGAAGATTCGGATTTGCGCGCTTTTGACTTAATCTTGTCAGAGGATTTTTTGGCAAGATGAATAAACCTTGAGGAGTTTTTAGCCATTTGGAATTTTTTGCCAATTATATAGCAGAATCAGCTCTTCTGGTGTACAGTTTCATGAAGTTACTTCCATCGATTATTGCTACATCTGTTATGTTTTTGGCCCGATGGACACTAGATCAATCAAATCACCAACATTATACAAGTTACAAGACTTATGAGCTGAAGGAAGCAGTTCTTGCATTGCGAGAACTACAAATGGACACTGCTAGCAGTCGACTCAATGCTATATGTGAGAAGTATAAGTACTCATAAGTTCCATAATGTGGCAAGTCTTTCTTCTCCGAACATCGATGAAGAGCTGTTTGCAAAGGAGCCTCTTGGACTGTACAAAATATTTGTCCTCTGTGGTTTACATATTCTGCTAATTTAATATGCTCTCGTCGAATCTCCATGATGAACCTGCACTACCCTTGGAAGCATAATTTTTTATTCAATCCCGGTTGCAAATGATCATCTCATGTAAGTTTGTAACGTTTAATCACTCAAGTTCGTAGAGAAAAAATGTAGAGTAAGAACTGATTTTTGATGCTGTGATATGAGAATTGTTAGAAATGTTACCAAGCAGCTAAGTTGAGGAGTTGGAGGTTTTACCAAGCAGCTAACGGTTAAGTGAAAATTTTAAATCCCAAAAAATGTCGATGAAAAAGTTGAATTTAAATACCAAAACACATAAAAAAAATATCGTATTTAAATCCCAAAGACATAAAATTGAATTACATTAAAATGTAACCGTGAAAAAAAATTGAATTCCAAAAAAACTTTTCAAAAAAGTTAAATTTATATCCCAAAACACAATGCCGTATTTAAATCCCAAAGAGATAAAATAACGTAGATATCATATGTTTATTTGATATTCATATAATACTGTAACTATTACATTTTAAATATAATTAAAATTTCTTATATCTAATGAAAATAAGTCAACTAATATAGTTTATATTTATTATTTTATATTAATGCTCATAAATAAGAATAGTAAAAAAATATTGAAATGAATTAGTAAATACTATATATATATATATTTCAATATTAGTGAATATGTTAAATAATTAAAAATAAATTATATTAATATTAATGAAAATAACAATAATAAAATATGTAAAATAAGTTTATAAACAATGAATGGTCATCATGTCTTTAAATGTCATTTTGCATAAAACCGCTAACAACCAACTGTTACATTTGCCAAAAACTTTTATTAAAAGCTAATGGTCAAACAACCAACATAAATATCTGGTCAAAACAGCTACATGAAACCCCAACCACCAACCACTGATTGTCAAACAAGGCATATGTTAGATGAATGGTTGAGATTTGGTGTACAAAATAGTGTACAAATAATGGTGTGTATAGAATAAAATTACCAAACTTGAAGACCATAGTGGAGAGTACCATGCACATAGCAAAAAATTCCAGTAACAACTTGGAAATGGTCATCAGTAAGAGCCTTCATGTACTGATTGACTGTATTCTTAGCATCGGACAAATCGGGAAGTGTAATCGACAGATGCTGAAGTGCACCAACCAAAGAATGATTAAGTGTGGGATTTCCGAACGACTTACTAGAAGAGCCAAAAATATGTGAAAAGGCCACAAAAGGAATGGAAACAAGCGCTGAATCCTGCATTCCAATTCGCAATAAATTGTCCTTGGCATATCTGGCTTGACAAAGGAATAAGCTGCCGAAAGTACTGCAAAGTGCCAAGATTTGTAATTTTGAATTCCTGATCAACTCGATCAATAAATTCTGAATGAGATGATAATCATTCACAGTGAGAATAATGTCATAAACATAAACCAACAAGTAGAGAACAAAGGCACCTTGTGAAAAAACAAATAAAGATGTTTAGGAGGAACTGCATAGAAATCCCAGACCAATAAAAAAGAGGTAAAACGCTGAAACCAAGCTCGATGAGATTGCTTCAATCCATAAATGACCTTGCGTAGACGACAAACAAAATCAAGACTCATGGGGTCTTTGTATCCTGCAGCCTGCTTCCTATAAATCGAAGAGTCAAGAACATTATTTAAAATTGCATTCTTAATATCCAACTTCCGTAAGGGCCAGTTACGAGTGACATCCAAATATAAAACAGTACAAACAGTAGAACCCTTCACCACATGATTAAAAGTATAATCATAATTAAAATCAGGCAATTGCGAAAACTTGAGCAACTAACCTCGCTTTATGCCCGTCTAGGGAGCCACCAGCCTTATACTTCAAACGATAAATCCATTTTGAACAAACAATATTTGCATTAGATGGACGAGGAACCAAATTCCATTTCTGCTGAGTGCGAAGAGCCTCCATCTTGGAATCCATGACAGCAACCCATTCAGGATCCTTAACAGGCCGATCAATGACTCCTTGGCTCGATTTTAGCAAATAAAGCACTCAATAAACCAAAAATATCATAGTCGAAAAATTGTTTGTACCTGAGAAAACTAGTACAAGAGCGAGTGACCATTGGATGACGGGATGAGGGAACTTGCACCGGAGATGATGTGGAACCCGAGACCAGCGGCTCAGAAGCTGTGGACTGCCGCACCGGTGAGGCAGTTGGAGATATAACCACTGGAGGCGGTGTTGCTTGAGCCGCAACTAAATAAGCCGGTGGCGCAGCTGGTGACTCGTGAGCAACACCCGCTGCGGTGAGCTCAGCGCATGCAATGACACCTGCGGCGTGTGAGACAATGCTTGTGGCTACGGGCTGGACTGCTAGTCTGCATGCGGGAGACATAAACAATTTTGAAACAAACCCTGAGCTCCCAATACAAACTGTAAATCAGAATCATCTAAAATAATGGAAAAATTGGCTGATGTAGACGGCTCAAACACCTCCAAAGGCACAGCCGAAGGTTCCAAAAAGGTAGAAACAACAAGCGACGGTGGTGCAGTCGAAAAACCAGTACGGGTGGCAGGAAATAAAAACTCATCAAATCGAACATGACGGGTGATGTACTCCTTCTTTATAGCAGGATCCAGACAACAATAACCCTTCAATTGGGAACTATATCATAAGAAATACATGGCAAACTCCGAGGCGCCAATTTATATGTAGCATAAGGGTACAAATACGGAAAAACACGACAACCAAAAGGATGAAAGTTGAAATAATCAAGAGTAGTGCCAAAAATAACAGAAAACGGAGACTGATCAGATAAAACATGTGTAGGCAAGTTGTTGATAATGTAGGCATCCCTAGCAAATTCATCACACCAAAACAAATGATGCATACCGTAATGGAAAAGCATGGAAAACCCCATTTTAGTGATGTGACGATGTTTCCACTCATCTCGACCATTTTGCTCCTGTGTGTGGGGAAATGAAAGCTGGTGATGAACGCCCTTTGCAGTAAAATGAGACCGCATGCGAGAGTCTACATGTTCCGTCATCACTCTGAAAAATCTTAATAGAGGTAGAATACTGGTTCTCAACCAATGCCTCAAAATGACGATATACATGTACAAAATCAGACTTGCGCTGCAGATGGTAGAACCAAGTGAAACGAGAGTGATCATCAACAAAGATAACATAATAAAAGAAACCAGCACGAGAAACAACGGGCGCAGGCACACAAAGATCACAGTGAACCAAGTCAAGCGATTGTGATGCACGTCTATTATTTTCAGTAAAAGAAAGACGTTTCCCCTTAACCATCTCACAAGAGAAACACAATTGTGGATTTTGAAGCAGACTATTAACAGGCAAACATTTAGACTTGTTCAAACAGACCATTAATTTTTTATTATAATTTATATGTTGGTCTAGTTATGTGCGGAATTTCACATTTTTTTCTTATTGTCCTACTTCTCCACTATTATAGATCTTACTGTATCTTTTCCAAATCACAGAGTGCATCTTTGATTTGTGAGGTGTGTTAATGTACTCAACATTCAATTATTTTTCGGAGATGTCACATGGCACGCTATGGGATGCTTCGGAGTCGGTGCCAGTCATGGTGCTGAAAACAGTGAATATTTTTATTGATTCAGTTCGATTACCTTGATTTAAACTAATTGGATTCTTCATTCACTCGTTAGGACGAAGAAACTGTGCCAAGAATATGAATTGTTGACTCTCTGAATATTTTTAAATTAGGTTGTCAGCTCTATATTCACTACGAGAACAGAAACTTTTACCTTGATTCTACATGACTTTTTACTTAAATTTTTGGGAGATCTATATTCACAACAAAAATAGAATCTTTTACCTCGATTATACATGATGTTTTACCTTGATTTTAGTCCCAGAAAAACTAAGGTAAAAAGTCAACGAAGAATAAAGTAAATACTCAAATTCTTGCTAGCCGAAGAAACTTTTAGAATCAAATTATAATTATTTATATATTTTATAATACATTTTAATTTTTTTTAAAGGTATACAAATTTCATTACGGTAATTAAAAACAAACATTAAATTATTCCATTAGTTATATCATTTATAAAATAATAGTCGAATGGTTGGTAGATGTAAAACAAGAGTTTGTGTAGAAAATAATATCCTGAAGACGATCATTGTTTGGTATCCTGCAATTATTGAATCCAAGGAAAATTGAATAAGGATAGAAAGCCGGAAAATCCAATAATCAGAAGAAAACAAGACCACTTGCTAACGAAAAAAAGGGGACCATATCTATAATGACATTTATAAAATCATTCTGTATGTAACGGATGTTATCATTCCTTAGAGAAACAAAATCATGTAATCACTATTCCATGTATTGTACTTGGAAATTTTCGAAAAGTAAAAGTCATTTCAAAGTATTTAAATTAACCTGGATGACATATGAACTAATTAAGCATGACTACGAGGGCCTATGGTCCCGGAATTTTAAGTTTATAAATAAACGTTTAATTCTGGCAAAGTTTTGGAAAAAACGGTATTTCTATATGTATATGGAAAGATGAGATTGAATTAGAATTATAGAAATGTAAAAAAGTTTTAATTGAAATATTAAAAGTTTATTATACCACATACTGTAGTTATAAGTTTATGACCTAATTAATACAACCCAAAAATTTTATCTTGATTTCTTCTAATTTACAATTTAAACTTTGGTCTTTGATAAGTTATGAAAAGACCGTCTTTCAAAAGACGGATTTTTTAATTTTTTATGCAGTGTTAATGGAAGATTAATTTGTTAAGATAAGAATCTTACAAGGTATCTATTAATACAAAAAGATAGATAACAAAGAGAGTCCATCTCTTGAAAGACGGTCTTTACGTAAGTCATGGAAAAACCAAGGTTTAAAGTGTAAATTAGAAGACATGAAGATAAAATTTTCGGGTTTTATGAACCGGGTTATAAAATTTAACTACTACATGTTCTATAATAAAACTTTAATATTGCAACAAAGACATTTTACCTTTTATTATTATAATTAAACCCAGTCTTTCCATAAGCCTATGGAAAGACCGTATTTTCCAAAACTTTGCCTAACAAAGATGATGAGAAAATAATAATAGAAAAGGGTAAAATACATTTATAACCCTATTTTTTTAATTGAAAGTGCCGATATAATCTTGCAATCAGAGAAAGTGTCAATCTAACCCTAACTTACTACCAAATATGCCAATCTAACCCTATCTTTTGGTTAAATTGTGCCAACATAGTCAATCTTCCTAATTCCGACATTAACCCAAAATTCAGGCAATGAACAAAAACTAAACTGACCGAAATACCCTTAGACCAAAGCTGAAATTTTAATACCCATTATACCCCATTTTTTTATTTTTCACAATCCACCCACCCCACAATTTGCCACGCTCCGCCACGGATGTTCCTTCCGCCACTGCCAGAAACCTCCGCATCCTGTCGGGAACCTCCGTTGACGCAATACTCATAACTTCTCTCTGTGGCGCACCAAGTTGTACTCTCTTTCTTCCTCATTCATGTCATGCAGCACAGAACCAATATCAGGGACATAGCCTTCCACTTTTATTTCTTCAATCAGTTCCAGCAAGTACTTGTCAATCTCCTCTGACTGCGGATGCGATTTGTCACTCTTCACGAACTGATGAATATGGTTCTTCAACTCCAACCAGCTTATGCCGGGTTCATTCTTCACATTTTTGTCTCTCGTCATTTTCCGCATCTCTGAAACATCCTGCCAACTCTTGGTAGAGGCTTGAATATTTGCTAGGAGAACATACGATAGTGAGTAGCCGGGATCAATTTTTAAGACCTCTTCTGCTATCCTTTTTGCCATGTCTGAATTCTTGTGAATTTTACAGCCCGACAGTAAAGTCATCCATATGACCACATCAGGTTTAACCGATATAGATCTAATATAGCCCCCTGCTTCGTCTAAACGTCATGATCTAGAAAGAAGATCTACAATGCAAGTGTAATGATCCATCTGAGGTTCTAATCCATATTTTTCCTCCACCAAACGGAATAGCTCAAGTGCCTTGTCCTCCAACCCACAATGACTGCAAGCGTAAAGCAACCTCAGGAAAGTAACATCATTGACTCCAAATCCTCCTCATCCATCTCATCAAACAACTAAATGGATTCCTTCCCCCTGTCATGGAAGCCATAAGCAACAATCGTGGAGCTCCACAAAATAGCATCAGCTTTTATTTTATCGTGAAAAACCTTCACAGCATCGCCCACCAACAATTCCCCCAGCTCTCGCCGCCGCCAGAAACGAAGTTAACTTCGCCAGCCACTAATTCCCTCATCTCTCGCGGCAGTAAAAAATGAAGCTAACCGCCTCGCCACCGCGGAACCCAACCGCCCCGCCATATCCCGCCATTGCCCCGTCGTACCTTGCCATTGTCATCGCCCCCCAACGTATCCATCGTTGTCGCTCACTGTTGCACTCGCTCTCCACTGATCTTCCCTCACCTCCAATTAAACACCACCATCGCCCTCGTCCACCACCACTCTTCCCCCACCTCCGCCCACTGTCGCCCTCGCCCTCGCCCTCAATACTCTCTTGCTCCCCTCGCCCTCAACTCTGTCTCGCTCCCCTCGCTGTGACCCTCCTCCTCTCCGAGACCACCACTCTTCCCCCACCTCCACTCACCATCACCGCGACCCTTGTCCCCTCTGCCAGATATGGTCTTCGCATAAGAGATTGTGGAAAGGTAAGGGTTTGAACTAAAATCCTTTCCGTCATTAACAATCCAAAGAAGGAAATAATCGGATGGCAGATATGTCTTTTCTCATATATGATTTTAATTTTGATTTTTTTCGACTAGGGAAAAATAATCTTTTCCATAAAATCCAGCCATCAGAACGTTGACTAAAAAGTTAGCAGAGTCAAAGGATAGATTGGAATTTTCTGAGATTGTAGGGTTATATTGACATTTTCAACCAAAAGATAGGGTTATTTTAGCACTTTTTATTTAGAAAGAATTATTTTTTACTCTCTTTGTTTCATTGGATGTGACACACTTTTCTTTTTTGGTTGTTTTTGTAAATTTGACACACTTTGATTTTTTGGTAAGATTCCTTCATTTTCATCTAATCATTCTACTTTTTTCTTTCTAAATTCAATTTTATCATTTCATTTCATTTATCTAAATCCAAGCACATAAATTTAGTGTGCCACATCCAATGAAACGAAGGTAGTATATGACTACGTTTAATGGTTAATGGTTAGTAGAAGAAAAAATAATGTTGGTCGATCATATTGACCTACGTACATTTACAACCAAAGAAGACTCAAATCTTCACTGTAAGTAGATAAAGTATTATAAAAAATTATCTACTGCCCATAAATGAATTATGTGGTAAAATATATAAAGAAGGTTTTGACTTTTAAAACAAAAAAGAAGATTTAAAGGGGTGAAGGAAATGAATAGAAAAAACTAAAAAGAAGATTTTAAGGGGTGAAGGAAATGAATAGCAAAGAAATACTATGCTTCGGGGGTGTGTGTGCGCGTGTGTGTGCGTGTGTGTGCGTGTGTGTGGGTGGGGTGGTGGTGCTCTATTTAGAGCAGTGCAAATGCACTATCAGACAATAATTCTTAGAAGAAGTGTCCATGAACCCCAACGAAATAGGTGTGAAAATCTCCCAATGCTTGCATTGTGAACAATTATACTTAACAAAATCATAATAGAATTGAACTAGTTCATGGTAGTGGATTGGATAATCCATTGTCATCGGACTGTGTAAATATGAAGAACGTAAATGGTCGAATATGTAATAAAAATTTAGATGGAGACCGAGTCGGGTTTCAACACCTTCATAGCCGTGCATTTACGGTCTCGCTAATCTACGTAGTGCTTCTTTGCCTCTGTGTTAGAGAACTTGTGGCTTGCGGTGGCCCTCGATGTACGCTCGTAACCACGTCGTATTCTTGTTTTTCAATTGCAGACAGGAGACCTTTCTTCTTCGTCCACCTCCGGATCCAATGACGGATTTAGTTATATCGTAAAAGGATCCTTAGAAGTCGAAACCCTCTTTGATTCCGATGAACTCTGTGAACGACCCATCGTAGGTAATTGTGATTTTTGAAGATTGAACTTGATTTTGAAGAACAACCATAGGTGATATGTGGGAAATTTCAAAGTATGTTGGGAGTTATAAAGAGTTATGGAAGCACGCTATTGTTCAGAGAACTAATCATGATCTTACTACATGCGTTGTGTATGTATGAAGCACCCTTCAACCACAACTCTGACATCGGAACAATTATCGAATTTTAAATATCTAGTTTTAAAGATAATTTTTTGGGGACAGTGGTGTTACTGGAATGCCTTAAGTTTCATAACACCGACTCTTAAAAACGTGGACAATTACCAGATTAGTTCCAATTTTGGATGTGTCTAAGACTATACCTAAAATTTAATTTGGCGATTGATACACAGAAGATAACCACTGTGGAGCCTCCTACTCAAAATTTTGGATCTATTTAACACTCCCCAATTGCTTCCCAAAACCTCCACTCCATCTAAAAAATTGGTCTTCCCGATTGCAATTTTCCTTCCCCGCATCAAACCACCACTTTGATTACATGGATTATTCACGAAGGAGGACACCCACAAAGCATGTTTTTTTCATACCTTTAGATTTTGGATCTGAAGAAGAAGTTCACTCAAGTAAAGTTTTTAGCAGTAAACCCACCGTTCTTACTCGGTCCGTTGTTCAGTATATGAAATGCATTTTCTTGGGTTTGTGTAGGTAGAATTCAATCCATACAATGATGCAAATATAAATAATATAACGATGGAATACACAATAACTCCAACTCGATTTTGCTTTGGGCACAAAGGGATTAGGAGAACTTATTCTCCCTGGGAATGTGATGTAGGTTTTCATTTTGGGCCTTATTATTATGCTATTTTTCTCTTCGCGACCCAGGGATGTTTACATATAATTTAACTTTATGAATTCCCATATTTTATAAGATAATGGCGGCACTAATTGGTCTCTCCAAGCTTGCTCTCGAAGTTTAGGGAACATGATAAAATTCCATGCAGGAAGTTAGGGGATAATTTAATCGCCATACCAATTATAATCTACTACAATACCATTTGGTTTTGTTCATTTTCGATACAAAACTACATGTTATGTAGTTAATTTTCAATGCTAGTATTTAAAAAAAAAGTATTTTCACTAGTGCTTCTTAGATTTTCTTCTTCTTTTCCTTGTTTGGTTGTACTGCAGGAAAGTGTTGTGGAAATGATTGTAGTTTCGAGATGCACATGTGCTTATAAACGTTTTGTTGGAGATAAATATTGCTTCTAATTCTTAAAATAGGAATACAATTGCACTTTTTAGACGTGATCTGATATCGTAACAAACCTTGGAATGACATTTCATGTGCAAGTTTTAAAAAGAAATGGACATATGTTCCAATATCGGAAGTTACAAATACCTAAAACACATCTACCAAACTGATTAACCTTCTGAGATTTGATCCCCGTCTCCTAAATTAATTTCCTACATTGGATACACTCTGTGGAGGATTTAGAAAATAAATTCAATAGGGGCACACTAATAATAGCTAATAGTATATTAAAAAATAAGATATATTAATGAAACTTAAATCTCGTATAAATAATAAAATATTACAATATTTCTTTAAATTTCTTTAATATTTTGATAAAGTTTAATAACTCTTTTTTCAATAGTTCAATAAGACATTTTTTTCTTCTATTAATGCAGCAAGATAATCATAGATTGACCAGGAACATTTTATTCCATCGCACATAATTAGTACATCATTAAGCAGTATATAATGTAAAGTTCTCCTACCTATAATTTTCTTGTAAATTATCTCGAAATAAATTGATTAAAATAAGGAGGGTGCAAACAGACTCTTAAAACAAGTAATCAATCATGCAAGTAATTTGTACAACTAAAAAACTTTTAAAAAATTGTTGCTGAAAATTTATCCATATACTAAGAACACATATATAATTATTTTTTAAAATTAATTGAAAAATAAGACTACCAAGCATTAAGGATAGGGTCAGTGGTGATGTGATGGTGATGTGGTGGTGGACTTATGTAGTATAAAAGCATAGGATTCATCTCCTTAATAGTTAGCATTCTACAAGTATAAAATCATAAGTTTCCCATAGAATTAAAAATGCTAGATTTTAGAACATCATTAAATGTTAACGTGTTATCCGACTTCAAGTATTTGGAAATGAGGGACCCGTAAGGTAGCTTGATAGCCTTATTCTTTAAATTTACAATGGATTCCAACATGTGTTTCCCAATGGTATAGGCATGATTAATCTTTACATTCTTAATCAATTAGTAGAACATAATAGTGATCATTGCGGGATCACGAATGTGGCCCCTTACCGGCACCAAATTTTGTGCTACTATCTCGTATACAATCCTCTGCTCCATTGTCAAATATTTGAGTTTATAACTCTTGGCAGAGTCGCGATCGGATATGCACCTATTAAAGTATAATTGGGCTAGATGGGGAGGATTCAATAGAGGATGATTAACATGTAAGGACCATAAAAAACCTCCAGTTAACAATCATTTAGGCTCTTGTACGAAAAACCTAGAAAGTCATTGATCTTCCATGGATCAATTTCAAACTGTCTACCGTTAACCACAGTAGGAATAACCCTCTATCTACCGGCACCACGTTGGCATAAAACTGACACACTACGTAAAAATGCGTTGCATCCTTGATGACAAGGATTCTGAAACAACTTTTAAATTCAAACAGTGACACAATGTTGCTCAGCCCTAACATTGTAGTATCTTTCAGTTCATGGGTATATTAATCTGGTTACTTGGAATTTTTCAGCGGAGTATTGTATCTTAGAGAGGCTGCAAGAGACATGAACTTTGTAGCATCAAAAGTTGTCGCTGATTTCTTTCTCCGTGTAGCTTGCTTCTTTTCCCTAGTAGTTCCACCATGAGAAATAGAGGTGGATGTCATGTTCTTACTATCCAAATAAGTGAGGGGTGTACTCGATTAAAGTCAAGAGGAATTTTGAAAGAGTTCGAAAGAAATTGTGTGCCCCAATACGGAAAGAATTTACTACCCACAGTGAATTCAGAGCTCAAATGATTTCTTGAAGGGTATTTGGAGATAATCTTAGTTTTTTTTGATATCTTAACATATACTGGATTCACTTTATGTAATATGGAGACTTTTATTTGGCCGGGGCCGGTTCTGAAATGGATCTCGGAATGGTAACATATTTGATCAAAATTTGGAACATTAGTAACGGTAGCACATCTCGTCCTTGTTTCAAAGATTCATTTTTTGAACTGCAATCATAAACTTTTGCCTTTTCTATTGAAACTCGTTTTTACCTTTACTTAACAATGCGACTAACAATCACGTTAAACTTGATACTGAGTCCATTGACTTGTACACATTTGCCTTTATCGGTCACACAATGTAACAATACCACAATGTGTAAATGTGACACTGCAATCCCATCATCAATCCCGAAATGAATATGAACTCGTTTTACATTTTTCGTAAATTCTTGGGTATGTAATGGAGAATTGTTTTGGGAGCATAGAGGTACTATGTGATATCTTCTATGTCTTTGTCCTTTTCATCTTCGCTAGATGATGAGACATCTTCGAAATCTGGCTCCTCTTCATCTTCCCTTAAAGCAACTTCAATTCCTTTCTCCTAAATGTAAGTTCTTGCTCAACGCTCATTTCCTGCACCTCCAACTGTAGGACTTCCATTTGGCTATTGAAGAATTCAAACATCTTCTTCCAATTCTGCAGAAACCGTTTCTTGAATCAACACGACACAATTCAACTTTTTAAAGATAAAAAACACGGATAGTAAAAAATGGTATATGGTTCAATACCCGCCCATGCGATGCACCAATCTCAGAATCTCTAGCCCTCTTTGCACCTCTACCCTCTGCCCCCGGAACCAATTTCACCTTGTATTGTTTTGTAATAGTATCCAATTTTAGTAGCTTCAGGTCAAGCCATTTACGATTGTAATATTCAAGGTGCAATAGGAGTTCTATAGGTACAACACCGTGCTTTTTGATCATCCTAGTGACAAAACACCCATTAGAAAATTCCTTCTTTGATATGCTGGCAGACTTTGTTCATATAGGAAAATATTATGAACCAGAGATTCAACGGTTTCTTCTCCATAATGTAAAAGATAATCATAAGTCTTCTGATGGTGGGCTCATAGACATGCCCCCGATGAGAGGACATTCATGGAAACCCACTCAAAACCAATTGTTTCTCCACTGTCAACATCGAAAAATCATATTTGTTTACTTGCCCAACTCTGTCACCTTGTATCTTGAAATACTTACGCTCCATCTGTATGGGGCAAGGCCATTCAGAGTCTGTCTTAGAATGCCAATATTTTTTTATGGTAAATCTCAGAAGGTCCATCTGGGACAATGTGGCTTAAAAACCAAGGTCAATCCAAGGACACCCTAACACAGTATTTATCGTGAATATACTGATAATCACGTTTATTCCATTAACTTTGGTTACCCTGTAATTGTTTGAAGATTTTTCCAAGTTTGCATAAAATTGTATTAATTCATTAGGGTTGATTACATTATCCATCGTAATTAGGATATGCAAATAATGGGGGCAGGAATAATCCAATATGTATCCAAATTGTTAATCAAGTCCGGAATCGAGGTTCAACATCTTGGTTGCAGTGCATCGGCGGACCCCTTGAACATAATGCTCCTCTGCTGCCTTTTTAAGAATTCATAATTGGTTGTGGGTTCTGAAGAATGCATGTGATACCTTTGTTTTCTGTTGTTCTGCAGGGGAATTTGTTTCCTCGTAACGATGACTTTTCTCTGGTTTCTCCCATGGAGAATTAACCATTGTATTTAGAAAACCGAATGTAGATGGTGAAGGATTAGTTGGTTTACTTTTTCCCCTCTTTTTACCCATCCTCAATGAATATGAACTCTTGCAGAGATGTAATTTGAATGGATAAAACGATAATTGGAGCAATGGTATGTTAGAGTTTGGTTATAGGACTTAGAAGGAACAAACATTTTATATGGAATGGTTAAAAAATCGAACATGTTGCCAGGATACAGTGTGGAATCCACCGTGGCATATTCCGATTTCAGAACACATGTTCTAAATGTAAACGAGGTTATTTTCCTTTACCAGTTTCTACTCCGACTCTCCAATCAGTATTTTAACTGTGACTATCAGATTTTTTAAATACAATCAAAGGTATTTCCAAGTTTTGAACATTCATAAAGTGGTGCATTAATGGAAGGTTAGAAGGAAGTTCAACTGCCTTGTTTCATAAATGACTTCATTTAATACAATAATTTTCTCCCTACATCCTTCAAAGTTTAAAAGATACAATCTGCCCTTTGTCCAAAACCCTTGTTTTCTTGCATGCTATCAATCTCCAAACAATCGTTCATATTTCCTCATCCACCCTCACAGATTCGTTATCAGGATTCATCAGCAACACAAGATGGTGACATCAATCACTTGCCCCCATAATCTTCTTCTGCATGACTCCACCACCAAAAATTTCACCTTGTTTGAAATCCTCGCACCACCCTCTCTGCCTCATCTACACCGTACATCTCAATCCCATTTCCACAGTCGCCATGGAATCTTTCGACATCTATTCTCAAACATCTCCATTTGTGATGAACTAATAATCCGAAGCAGTAGGGTCCAGGTGTTCAAGCCATGGAAACGGTAGCTGAAAGTGGTCAAAAGAGTTTAGGTAAGGATTGACTTTGTCGATCTGCAGGTCGCCGTGAAATTGCGTGGACTAGATATGACAAAGGTAGTTTCAGTTGTTATTTTTGTTCATGCATGTTTGTTTTGTTTTTTATTATGTGTAGTTATAGATTGTTGATTACGAATAACGTGTGTTAATTACTTGGTTAATATGATAAATAACACAAATATAAGTCATTTATATTGATGGCTTTTAGTTTATACTAATGACATACTGGTTTGAAGGATTCAGCTGCAGACATTTGGTTTGATTTTAAATCAATATTGTCTGAAAGCTGTGGCCATGGTAGAAAAGACAACCCTTGAGAATATGCAAGAAATCACCGACGTGACGTGGTGATTAGAGAGACTTTCTCCAATAGGTAATTTTGTCATTTTATTATTTTTTTTATTGAGCATGTTGTGAGTCAATAAAATGTTGTGGATAATTTTGGGGTTCTCTTTTCAGGTATGATGTTGTTGGAGAAGTCTTTCATCCATTCCATCTCTTTTCAGACGAATAAGGTTCTTCGGGCAATGACGTGGAGTATTGGAAGGGTTATATTTTCCTGAACACTAACCATCTACGACTTTAGGCAGACATACCTCCCTCTAATCAATACATTCGATGAGTAACTATATACAAGTTTAGGTTCATAAAATTCAACCGAATCAAATCTTTCAAACTAGTTGAAGTTAAGGTACATGATAAAAACCTTTAGTAACATTAGTGTATCCAAATCCCCAAAGTCCTCTCACATTTAGTTATATTTTCTTTGTCTACTTTAATACATTAAACCTTCCTATGTATTAAATTTTAGTTACATTTAGTTTGCTTATTTAGTACATTAAATCGTTACTCGTGTATTTTAATTTTTTTTCTTACAATTAACTTTGTGTTAAATTTTGTATTCTTACTTCTTAAACTACTTACATATGTGTGGTCTACTGAATGTGGACATGAGCTGCATTTATGAATACATTTCTGTTACTGACAACAATATTTTGAGACAATGCTTCTGATCATGGACGTTATCTCTCAATGAAAGAATTTATAGAGTTGATCGTCATTTCGATCTCAGAAATAAAAATTATTCCATTTCATAGAGAACAACTATTCCAATACGTCAACCGATAAGGGAACTCAGCAAACACACATCCAATTTCATTCTTTATATCACAAAATTTGCTACTTTTGGCATAAGTTCCAAAATTGCAACATCTCTCGCTACTGAAGGGATACCAAAAGCGACATTGTATTAAAAAATTAGAACTCAAATCATCTGATCTCCATTCAGGATACAAGAGATCACCTACAGATTATGAGAACGAATTTCCTACTTTAGAAGTATGTTTCATGCCAATAATTTTGATGTTGGGAAAATAACAAGGTGGTTTAATTAATTAATAGCAACCACGGTGTTCAGAAACACAGTGAACATAATTAACAATTGAGGTATTGGAACTATCTTACAATAATGAGGTTGGATGCACAGCAGTGCCAGGGATGACAGTTTGTTATCTCCGTCCAAATACTCCAGTTCGGATATCTCCAACAATACCGGCCCCACTGCTACTTCGTCCTCCCCCCTTCGAGTCTGTCTTCAGGTATTACTTATCTTATTATTGATTTTTTCTGTGATAAATTTTCGAGTTTGCATTTTAGATTTTTTGGTGTAGTGACTCCAGTACATGTCTTTCTTCTAATACATAAGGTTCTCGCTTCGAGCATTGGCAAGCAGCAATGGCAGGGTAAATTATTCCCTTGAACGTAATAACACTTGGGTTATGCCTCTTCTCCCGCCTGTTAAGTCTACTGTTGGTTGTTAGTTGGTTTTTGCACTAAATATAAGTATAATAGTTCTATCAAAGCTCGTCTTGTTGTTCTCAGCAAACGTTAGATTGGGGGGGGGGGACTGACTTTACAAATTTTGCTCTTTTTTTCTAAAATGAGCTATGCTCGCATGTTTGTTTCCAATGTTGTTATTAAAGGTTAGGACATCCATCAGATGGACGTTTATAAGGAATTTTGACATGGCAACCTTGAGGAGAGGGTGTACATGCGCCCTCCTCTAGGTTACATTGATTCTACATCTGGTCTTGTTTCTAAGCTCTAGAATCTTTATATGGTCACGAAACTGGTTCATGAATTGGTTCACAAAACTGGCAGCTTGTAAAGATCCTCACAAATTGGTTTACGAATCTTTAGAATCTGGTCTTGTAAAGATCCTCAAAATTGGTTCACGAAATTGGCAGCTGCTCTTAAATTTTTTGACTTTGTACAGAGTAAGGCAAATTACTCTCTGTTTTCATATACACACAATTCCCATGATTTACATGTCATGGTTCATGTTGATTGTTTGATTATGGCTGGTGCTTCGTCTACTCTCATGATTGAATACAAGTCGTACTTGAGTTCTTGTTTTCATATATTGAACCTTGGTCCTCTTAAGTACTTTTTTAGAATTGACATTGCTTGCAATATGGAAGGGGTGTTTCTTTCTCAATAGAAATATGCCCTTGATATTTTGTTTGATACTAGTTTGTAACCAGGTAAGCCAAACGATTTTCTGATTGAGTAATGCCCTCATTTGGCGCGTGCGACAGGGCCCTCAGTTTGATGATCCTGCGCAGCATCGTTGCCTAATTGAGAGACTGATTTATCTCACTGTCACTCGATCTGAGTTAAGTTATTATGTTCATATGTGAGCAATGTTCATGCAGGAGCAACATGTTACTCATTGGCATGATGTCATACGTGTTCTTCACTATTTGAAAAATCATCCAGGTCAGGGACTTTTTCTTTTAACTTAGAGTTCGTAGCATTTAACTGTTTATTGGGATTCAGACTAGGTTGCTTGTCCAATTACTAAGCCCTTTCTCTATCAGAATATTTTGCTATACTTGGAGAGTCGCCTGTGTCTTAGGAGACTAAGAAACAACCTAAGATTTCTCACTCCATGGTTGTGGTTTGTTATGAGTTAATTTGGTTTAAATCTCTTCTTCGTTTGCTCGGTATTAGTCATTCATCTCCGATAAGGCTCTTTTGTGATAGTCAGACTACTATTCACATTGTGGCTAATCTTGTTTTTCACTAGTGTACGAAACATTTTGAAATTGATTATTATTATTTTCGGGATCTTGTTCAGTGAGGTTGTCCCTCATCATATAAGCACCTCAAGTCAACAAGCAGATATCTTCACCAAAGCACTAGGTCATCAGCAGTTTCATTTACTTCCTCGCAAGTTGGATGTTTTGAATCTTCAGCTAAAGGACGAGTGTTGAGATATATTAGGGTAAATTGTAATATTATGTAATATTCTGATCATTATAGATTAAGGTATGGATTAGAACTCTTATGATAACATGATTAGATTAAAATCCTTTTCCTTTCGACCTTTGATTTTTTGTACAACATATAGAGACATTTTATGGTGAATACAGTCAACCGTTCATAGTTTACATTGTCTCATTGTCGAATTACGAATTTTAACATGCTAAGTTACTAACAGGAACCCCGCCAATTGGAACCTTACTCACGGATCATGACAAACATAGGAGCATGCATACTTGTGCCAGCCGGCTAAGTTTGTTTTCAACTTCTATAAAGACAGTGTTTTGGAGTGAGCTAGCTACACACTCTTGCAAATTTAACATACATCTTCAAACTCCAGAGAGAGAGAAAGAGCAATGGGTTCCGAAACCAAAACACTTCCCAAAATTGATTTCTCCAATTCTGAGAACCTGAAGCCAGACACTCCAGAGTGGGCATCAGTAAGGCTTCAAGTCCAGGAAGCACTCCAAGAATTTGGTTGCTTTGAGGCCTCTTTCGACAGAATTCCGGCGGAATGCCGGAAATCGCTCTTCGGGGCATTGGAAGAGCTGTTCGACCTCCCTCTGGAGGTCAAGATGAGAAATGCTTCCAAGAAGCCCTTCCATGGATACGTTGGGCAGTATCCCCAGGTGCCACTCTATGAAAGCATGGGGATCGATGAT
>JAULKM010000011.1:5262442-5272858 GCA_032355605.1 Rubia tinctorum | reverse complement strand
CTAGATTATATCTTAATTAGAGAAGTAGTCATTTTATAGCTGATTCTTGCTGGCTATCGATAAAGTAAGAAGAAATTGGATCGTGTCTTGTAGCCGATTCTCGGAAATCTATAACTGCTTGGTTTATGCGAATTGATTTATCATTGCGCCTGTGATCATATAAATTATTAATTAATGTGGATTTATCTGTTGCCAGAATTCATTATCATATTGATATTTGTGTTTTTTTGCATTCATGGTTTAGTTTTAATGTTTTCGTAGTTAATAAATTATATTCTCTTCAAAATAAGGTGTGGTGGCTAACCAACAATTGAATCATTAGAAATAAGAATTTATTTACACTGTTCTCTGTGGGATCGACCTTACTTACTCTATACTTGAATTTAAATCTGATAAGTTAGGAGGTTCATTTGGTAGAAAAACGACCTATCAAATTGGTGTCATTGTCGAGGGATAGTCGTTAATTATTTTTCTTATTTATATATATTTCTGTTTCTTGGTGTATGTCCGGGTCATCCAAATCCGAATTGTTGTACGATTCAGGAATCAAGAAGACATCAAGGAGATTCTGGAAACAAGCCAAGGGAGCACGCCAAGAAAAGTTTCACAGTTCGGCCACCCTCCAAATAGGCCGAACGGGAGATCCATGTGATTCAGATTTTGGAGAAGATTTCGAAACAAAAATCACAGAGATGGCAGAAGGTGATTAGATTCGAGAAAGAACAATGAGGGGAGTTGTCCAACCAGGATATTGATGATCCCCCATCACCGATAGTGCTACCGGATATTGGTGCAAACTTTGAAATTAAATTTGCACTGTTGAATGTCTTACCAAAATTCTTTGGGAGGAAGGGTCAGGATCCCTTAATTTTCTTATTGAGTTCATCATACTTTACAAGATTCAGAAGACACCCGTGGGTGTCACCGACGAACATTTTAGACTAACGAATTTTCCGTTCACCCTATCTGCAGAAGCAATTGCATGGTTCAATAGTTTGGAGCCTAAAGTAATAAACTCATGGACAACCTTAAAAAAATAATTTCTGCAACAATTTTTTCCTACCACTAAGGCGTCTACAGCAAAGAGACAAATCACTGTGATTGTGCAGGAATTTGACGAGTCGCTCAATGATTATTAGACTAAGTTTAAAAGGTTGGTGAATGGATGCCCTAATCATGTATTGCCGTAGAAAGAATTGATGGAATGTGTTTTTCAAGGCATGCTAGAAGAGTACCGGTGACATCTCAATTCTGCGAGTGGTGTCTCATTTTTGAATAATACGCATTCAGGGGGTCGTAGGTTGATTAAAGATTTTGTGGAAGCCTTCAAAGATTTCTCGGGACAGGGTACAGGTATGACTAAGGCGTCTGCAGCTAGTATTGGGGATCCTGATGACGAACTCAAGGAAAGATTAGAATGAATAGAGAAGATGATCCGGTCTCAGGCAATGGAGAAAATTACAAGAGTTGATACAAACATGCCTTGTGGCATATGTGGTCATATGGGGCATCCCATGACCTTTGGGCCATGGTTTCTGAAGATGCTATAACCGAATCAAGTATGGTCAACAACACTTCGTGAAATCAGCAACGTCATTATGATCCTTACTCAAGCACCTATAACCCACCCAATTTTAGACCGAGAACCCCTGATCAACAAAAAGTTTTTAAACCACTACAACAACAGGCGCTATATCAGGCACAACCTCCTTTGCAAAATAAATCTCTTGAAGATATATTTGGTTATATGATGGGTAACATGCAGAAGTTGCAAGAAGTAATAATGAGTACCATGCAAGGAATGCAGCAAGATATTATATATTCACAACAGAGCATGCCAACGACATTGGATCAACATATTTATCAAGTTTCTCAGCTTACAAGCATTGTTAGCCAATTGATAGGGAATCAAGGAAAATTACCATCCCAGGTTCAAATAAATCCAAATGCGTATGTGAGTCATGTTACTCTGAGGAGCGGCCAGATATTGGAAGGTCTCGAACCAAGTACCCACACTGAAGATCTAGGACAAAAAATTGAGAAGCATGAACCCTCCCGTTTGGCCGAATGGGAGACCTCTGAAAAAGTCTCGTGAAATAATGGAAGAGTTGCAAGATATAAAAGGCCAAAGAAATATAAGGTAAGTAATCCTAACCCAAATTCAGATTCTGGTATTGTCATACCTCCCCCGTTCCCTCACAGACTAGAACTAAACAAGAAAGACGAGGATGTGAATGATATTCTTAAAGTATTCGGCAAGGTAGAATTAAATGTCCCGTTTCTTGAAGCTATAAAGAACATTCCTAAGTTTGAATAGTTCTTGAAAGATTTTCTCACTGGGAAGGTCAATGCAAGGGAAGATGAAAAATTGGTGGTCGATGAGAATGTGTTTGCAGTTATTTAAAAAAAAAGATACCACTAAAGTGCAACATTCCAAGTATGTTTACAATCCCTTGTATTATTGGAAATAACAAAATTGAGAGAGCTATGTTTTATTTGGGCGCTTCAATTAATATCATGCCACTCTCAATTTATGAGGACTTGAAATAAGGTGAGTAAACTTCCACAAATACTATTATTCAATTGACTGGTAGGTCATTCTGTAATCCAGTTGGCGTGCTTGAAAATGTGCTCGTGAAAGTTAATGACTTTGTGTATCCTCCTGATTTTTATATCATTGGCATGGGAAAGTCTTATGGTTTGAAGTCTGCAGCATTATTGTTAAGGAGACCCTTCATGAAAACTGCTAAGGAAATAATTGATGTGGATAAAGGTGTTTAAGTTGTGAGTTCTTTAGGGAACCATAATGATTAATATCTTTGATGCCATGAAAATTCCCTATGATGTAGAGAATGTCAATTTTCCCGACAATTTTGACCCTTTTTTCCAAGAGCATCTTGAGACATAATTTTTACAGGGTAAATTGGAGATGGCCATTACAAAAAATGATTTTGACGCCAGAGAAATGCGAGATGGAGAATCTAGAGATTTAGTTACCTCATTTTCGGGAAAAGTGGAACCCTCCCGTTCGTTCGAACGGGAAACCCCTGGAAATATTTTACCCTTCATTGTTCAGGAACCAAAAATAGTATGGAAACCTCTCCCAGATACCCTGACGTACGTGTATTTGAAGGAAGATTTCGATCTCCCGGAGATCATCAGTAGCAGTCTCAGCCCGAATCAAAAAGAGCGACCACTCAGGGTGCTGTGAACACACAAAACTGGCATTGGATGAACCCTAGAAGATTTAAAAGGTATAAACCCAAGGGTATGCATGTATAAAATTCTCCTCGTGCTTGATGTGAAACCTGTTCGTGAGATGCAGCGTAAATTGAATCCTAACATGAAAGAGGAAGTGAAGAAAGAAATTTTTAAAATACTTGATCTTGGCATTATCTATCTTATCTCTGATAGTAAATGGGTAAGTCCCGTGCATGTGGACCCTAACAAGTCTGGCTTGAAAATGGTCCTTAATGAGAAAAATGAACTTATCCCTACACGTCTTAAAAATGGATGGAGAATGAGCATTGATTTTCAAAAATTAAATGCTGCCACTAGAAAAGATCACTTTCCCCTACCTTTGATTGATCAAATCCTTAAGAGATTAGGAGGGAACGTATTCTTTTTGTCTTCTTGATGGATATAATGGGTATTTTCAGATTTTTGTAGCTCCAGAGGACCAATAGAAAACTACTTTCACTTGCCCTTTTGGAACTTTTGCATACGACGCATGCCATTTGGATTGTGTAATGCTCCTGGGACTTTTCAAAGATGCATGATGAGTACATTTTCATATATGATCGAGAATTGCATGGAAATTTTTATGGATGAATTTACTGTTTACGGCGATTCTTTTGATTCCTATCTTGAGCATCTTGATAAAGTCTTAAGCAGATGCATATAAAAGAATTTGGTAGTTAATTATAAAAAAATGCCACTTTATGGTTAATAAAGAATATGTTCTTGGGCATGTAGTTTATGAGAGAGGTATTCAAGTAGATAAAGCTAAGGTTGATATGATTTTCCAAATTACCTTACCCCACAAATGTTAGGGAGGTTTAAGCTATTATTTTTGCATTTGATAAAATTATATATTTTTTCTTGGGTTCCAAAATCATTGTGTATTCTGACCATGCTGCTTTTTAATATTTGCTTGCTAAGAAAGAATCCAAGCCGAGGTTGATTCTTTGAATCTTACTGCTTCAATAATTTGATTGGGAGATTAAAGATAAGAATGGAGCAGAGAATAACGTAGTTGATCACTTAAGTCGTTCGGTTCGGTAGGGGTCCCATTCGTCTGAGCGGAAGACCCACCCATATGAACACTTGCTCGAAATTTCAGGTAAGGAACCTTGGTTTTCTGATAGGGTGAATTATTTGGTAACTAATCATTTTCCTGCAAACCTCACACATGCACAAAAGCTTAAACTTCCTAGTGTTGCTAAGTATTAAATTTTGGATACACCGCATCGGTGAAAAATTGGTTCTGATTAGATTTTTAGAAGATGTGTTCCGGACAATAAAATAAATGGTATGTTTACACACTGTCATTCATATGCATGTGAGGAACTCTTTGGACCAAAAAGAGCTGCTCGAAAAGTGTTGATAGTGGTTTTTGTTTGGGAACATTGTTTAAAGATGCATATATGTTTTGAAAATCTTATGAGAAATGCCAAAGGATGGGGAACATATCTCATAGATATGAAATACCTTAAGCTCCGATTATTGTTTGCAAAAAAATTTATGTTTGGGGTATAGATTTTATGGGACCTTTTCCTAATTCCTTTGGCAATTATTACATTATATTGGTTGTTGATTATGTGTCGAAGTGGGTGTAAGAAAATGCCACCTGCACTAATGATTCAAAAGTGGCTGCAAGTTTTTTGAAGACTAACATTTTTCTAGATTTGGTATGCTGAAAGCTTTATTAGTGATCAGGGTACTCACTTCTGCAATCGAACCATAAAGGCACTTATGAAGAAGTATGGTGTGCATAATTGTTCAGCCACTGCTTATCATCTACAGTCGAATGGGCAAGCCGAAATGTCGAACCGTGAGATCAAACATATCCTGGAAAGAACAGTTAATGCGTCTTGCAAAGATTGGAATGTTCGCTTGGAGGATGATTTTTGGGCATAAAGGACGGTGTACAAAACTCCAATTGGGATGTCACCTTTAAGATTGCTTTTTGGTAAAGCGTATCATTTACATGTAGAAGTCAAACATAAAGCTTATTGGGCAATCAAAAAAATCAATATGGATGAATCTCAGTGTAAGGAGGAAAGGAAGTTTCAACTGCAAGAGTTGGAAGAACTCCATTTAGAATCTTATGATGGTGCTATGTGCTTTAAGGAGAAAATAAAAATATGGCATGACAAACTGATCAGACGCAAACAGTTCCAGGTGGATCAAAAAGTACTAATATTTCAATCAAAATTGAGATTAATAGGTGGTAAATTGAAGTCCAAATGGATGGGACCATTTGAAATTGTTTCTGCTCACCCTAACGGAGCTCTGGATGTCAAAAGTTTAGATTCTGAAAAGGTTCTTACAATCTATGGTCAACGGGTAAAATCATTTTATTAGATGCCGCAGGACATGACAGTCAATATAGCTCGTCGTGACGCCCCCACGTATCTTTAAGTAAGAACTATTGTCAAACTCGTGAACATTAAGATGAAGCACTTATTGGGAGGCAACCCAATGTTTTTGTTTGAATTCATTTATATATATTTAAAAAAGAAAAGGTAAAAAATAGAAAATGAAGAAAATGAAAAAATCATTTTCTCTTTGATAGTTGTGATCGCAGGTGTTTGATGAATTGAGAGAAATAATGCGGAGTTTGGTGGCCTGTTTGGTGGAACGGGAGGAGTGCAGTATGTCCGAAGTTGCTGAAATTGAAGAATTTTTTTGCTCCCATAATCGGTTCCTTCTAAACCTTGTTTATTTGCTTTATTATGTTATGGTGTGCTTGCATGTTTTGATTTGTTTGGAGATTTTTTTAGATAAATGTTATTCGTTTTCCACTTTTATTTTTGTTTGGGGACAAACAAGAGTTTAAGCATGGAAAAATTGATTTTGTTCTGGCGAATAAAATGTTCTTACGTATTGAATTGAGTTGATTTTACTGTGGAACATGGGTCTATGGTAAGATGGTGAACTCAGGAATGTATTCATAAGTTTATGTCTTTAAATGATTCTTTGGATCACAAAAAAGGTAAACTTTCATATTACCCAAGTAAAATGACATTTTGAGCTAGAGTGGAGCATTCTCCACATCCCCTTTTTGTTGAGTGTACGAGTTATAGCATGTTGTGTGGATTATATTTAAAATTGTGTGCAAGGATGAAGGAGACACTAGGATTAACCCCTTTTGGCTTTCATAAATGTTTCCAACCAACATTTTCACCCCCTTTTTTTCATCTATCCCCATGTGTATGCAATTCTATATATGATGATAGTGGGTTATGCATTGTACTTTAATTCTTATGTTATGGTATGCATGGATGGAAAGTGTGGTTTTATGAAGAAATTGGTTGAGAATAATTGTTTTGAGCTTGATTACGAAGAAGTATTATTTTAACTGGTTACTGGAAAATTGAACGGTGATTCGGGAGGCAGTTTACTTATTTTGATCATCCCGTTCGACGGAACGGGAGAGATCCAGAATTAGTTTATTTGTTCCAAAAAAAATGTTAGTATTAGTACCAAAAATAAAATGTGAATTGATGATGGGTACTGTCCGGGAAAAAATAAAAAAAATAAAGAAAATGGATGGATATGATCTTGTAGGGGATTTTGATGGATGGTTGTGATGGGTAGCTTGATGAAAGGATTCTTATTGTTGGAGTTCAAGAGTTGCACGCACATGATTTTTTGTTATATTCTTAAAACTTAGGATTCCTTTAGATCTCTCCTTGATTTTATGTCCTAAAGCAACGTTACAACCATTTGAGAAGTCCATCCAGATTTGTGCAAAATTTTGAATTGTATTTCACTTATTAATATCATGCTATATACTTGGGTTTTTATTGTGAGTTGTCCTATGGAATAGAGTAGGGAGAGTGTATGAACACATCACGTGAGGAATAAAATTATTTTTTACCCGATTTTGACAAAGATGAAAAGACATTGCCTGTGTTGAAAATTTTGGATTTAGCTTGTGGTAAGACGATGAGTTCCATAGTGAATGTTGTTTGATTTGATTTTGTGGGAATGTTTCATTTTGCTAATGATTTTGTATTATTACATGCTTGAGAGCAAGCACGATCTAAGTGTGGGGATGTTTGATTGCGTGTATTTTATACACATATTTTATCTGCTTTTATGAGTTTCTTTTACCATTTGATGTGCATGTAAGTGTGTTTTTGTGCAAGAAATCATTAGATTGTGCGGTGAGGGTGAGGAGCGATACACTATAATTTTTTTCCTTTAACCGTATCTTTTTCCCACAGGGTTTTTCCGGTATGATTTTTAATGAGGTAGTGTGCTCTAATGGAAAATGTACTTAGATACATTATTCCAAATTGAAGCTCAGAAGCAATTGGATTGTGTTACGAAGAATTTGAACTCGAGTGTGTTCATGTAAATAATGTTGAATTAAAGAATAGAAGACCCAGTATCAAGAGCAACTGAATTAGCCCAATAATATATCCTTTTATTAATTGGATTTTGCAATTAGGGTTATTTTAATACACTTTTAAATAGGATTCTATGGGCTTGATTAAAACCCACACCGTGACTTTAGAGTGAGAAAATTCGGCCGCGGCTTTGTTTTAGGCACAGTGTTGTTTTGAGCCGCAACAATACATTGTGTTTCCCTGGAGAACAACATCATATGCATGCATAATTTGTGATCACGTTCAGTTTAATTGTTTAGGCATTAGTTTCTTTTCTTTACTTATTATCTTATTAGGTTAATATTGGTTTGTTTAATTATTATAATATGCTTAGTAAATAATTCTATTTTCCCGTTTAAGGTAATGAAGCATTAACTATGATTTATATGTGAGACCTAATTGTCGATAATTGATTCATATGGATTTCTTATTGTTCTCTACGTATATTTTATTGTCTCACATATAATTCATATGGATTTCTTAAACTCCACTATTTATCATTATCTAGTGGATAGATTTAATTAGTGGTGAAGTTATCAGCAGATAGTGGGAACAATTGGTGGATAATTTGTGACAACTGATCTGATTATGAATTATCTGAATTGGGTTTCTTTGGTTTTTAAAGCTGTTAAGATATTAAATCTAGTTTATAGATGATTCTTGCTAGATTATATCTTAATTAGAGAAGTAGTCAGTTTATAGCGGATTCTTACTGTCTATCGATAAAGTAAGAAGAAATGGATTGTTTCTTGTAGCTGATTCTCGGAAATCTATAACTGTTTGGTTCATGCGAATTGATTTATCATTGTGCATGTGATCATATAAATTATTAATTAATGTGGATTAACATGTTGCCAAAATTCATTATCTTGTTGATATTTGTGTTTATTTGCATTCATAGTTTAGTTTTATTGTTTTCTTAGTTAATAAATTATATTCTCATAAAATTAATGCGTGGTAGCTAACCAACGGTTAAATCTTTAGAAATAAGAATTTGTTTACACTGTTCTCTGTGGAATCGACCTTGCTTACTCTGCACTTGAATTTAAATATGATACGTTAGCAGGTTTGTTTGGTAGAATAACGACCTATCAAGGACCCTATTTCTACTGGGGTTTAGTTTATTTCTCATTCTCCTAATTATTTCCAAGAGTGGGTAGAGAGAGAAAGGGACTAACCCTTCTCTCTTAGTTCAATTCTTCTTGTTTTCCCCAGGTGAATCCAATAAAATATTTGGGTTCAATGCTTAGGGAGTAGTGATTTAGCTTGGGTATTAATATTTGTATTCATAACTTGGTAGTTATTTTGTGAGATTCTAAGATCATCCTATCTTTTTATGCTTAATTATTATGTTGAATTGTGCTTTACATTCTTGTTAATTGTATGATTGTTACACTAAGTTGGCATACACCTTAGTCTACGTTTATGTTGGCGCATTTATTGATATCCCCTGGGAATGAAACCTAGATGTAATAGGAGGAGTGATAGTCCATGACAGTATGGGTGTATGCTTGTGGTTCGCCAAGTCCACGTTCTGATGACTGTACACTAGTTTAGCTGGACCGATGCCCGAAAGGTGAGGGATAGAGATAACTTAGTAGCAAACTAGGGTTAGAGTAATTCGATCTATGTCATTGAAGCCTTAGAGTCAACAATAAGGTGCATATCCCTTTGCCTCTGTAGATCTAGGAGAAGCATTCGTAGTGAAATGCCTGAGACTTAATCTTACGGGGAATAAATTGAACTGCACAACGGCGGGGCCGTTGTTGCACTTCCTTAATTACGGAGGTAGTGTCGGTAGAAGAATACGCTTGCACCCTTATGTGAAAGATAGGGGGTAGTGTTGACTATCGACCACACTACGTGGCATAACCATTAGAATAGGTTTATGTGTCTTGTATTTGATAGAATATTGGATCAAAATAAACTACCGGTCATGTAACACAAATATCATTAAGTGCCAATTTTATATAGTTTACTCTCTCCTGTCTTTGCATGATTGCAGTTGTTAGATAACCACCCCCCCTCCAAAAAAACCTTGTTTTGCTACATTAACTATTCCTAACACGTGATCAGATTGATAGCCCAATTGGGGCTTTGTATAGTTAACCTTTTAAGCCCTAACATCTTTGTGGATAACCCCGGACTTGCCGCTAACTACCATTTTGGTATTTTAGTAGTAAGAAGGCGAGCAACACTATAAATCTTTATCTTTGTGAAGCACTTCGCGGGTCAATCCCATCTCCCGTAAAAATGGTTAACAGTTTTAACAACCCCTGCGGAGTGCGGATCACTTAGCATGTTCTTTTTTTCAATTTTTTTTCTTCAGTTTTTCATCAACACAAAATTATCCAAAATTGAGCTTTAAATTACATCAAAGAAACAAACACACTAAGAAACTTATTCAAATTCCTAAGTGTCCTATACCTCCCTCCCCACACTTAAACAATTCATGGTCCCCAATGCACAAAAGTAAGTAAAGCCAAAGTGGCGTAAGGATAAATAGTCCCTTAATGTCAATATGGGAGATCATTGCCGCACCTCTCAAAGATACTATTTTAAGCCCTAAATGATTCCTAAATAAAATTAAGTAGATAGTGGAAAGTCGAGGTCGTCCACAGAGAATAGGTATATTCCTAAGCGTTTACATAAATAAGGTTGGATATAAGCCTAGATGTAGATATATACTTACATATAAAAGCATGTAAAGAGGGGGGGGGGAGGTTTGTTGGTTGGTTTTCCTAATTTATGAATGTAAAGAAAACACAACTAGCAATGTTAAGTAATATGCTAATCA
>JAULKM010000011.1:5246696-5262342 GCA_032355605.1 Rubia tinctorum | reverse complement strand
ACGTGGCTAATCTTACCTGCAAGCTTCTTTCTCCCGCAACAGCAATAGAGGGCTTTGGCGTTTCCTTTCAACATTTTATCTCTACCCCATGTTTTTCTTGGGATTTTTACGACTTTTCTCACACAAAAATTGAAATTATTGTACGTAAATTGTATTAATACTAGGTGATGCCTGTTTCAGAAGTCTTGGCTGTTTCGTGTTCAGCCGTTCTTCCCATAGCTGGAATTGACGTTAAATATATTCATGATTATATGAATTTATAAGTTATACAACTCAAATAAAAAAAACCATATATACAAATATATTCTTATATAATTGAGTAAGTGCAAATATAACCATCATATAAATAAAACTACATATATAACTCTAATTAGTTGATGAAAGTGCAAATATAACCCCGTGGTGAGAAATTTGGCGTTGAGCCCCCCGCCCCCCAAATAACAAATATGCTCTCAGACCAAAAGTTGAATTAATGTGGACAATTATATGCTTACTCGCCGCCGCTGCCAGACTGTAGCAAATTTTTTATGTTAGGGAAATGAGTATATTGGGGTGATGGACCAATGAATTTTCGACAAGTGTTAAGTGTGTGAATAAAAATAATGAAAAAAATATATAAAACTAACTTTGGACCTCACCCACTTACCACTTGTCAAAAATTTATTGGCTAACATACTCATTTCCTTAACATATAAATTTTTCTCGCCAGACTGGGTGGGGTAATATCAGCACATTATGAAAATTGATAGGGTTATATCGGCACATTTCTAAAACTTATAGGGTTATAGCAATATATTCATAAAAAATGTACGGTTATATCAGAACATATTATAAAAGCAAAACTCATCAACATTAAAAATCATGTGTCGAAAAACATAACAAAATAACTACACACAGAACACCAAAGGTCATCCAATCATCAATCCGAACTAAACTCAACAAAATAAACAAAATATCACCAAAGGTCATCCAATCATCAATCCGAACTAAACTCAACAAAATAAACAAAATATCATCAAAATACTTAGATTCTATACCATAAATACCACATATCTCTATTCGTTTAATGATAAACAAAAGAAAATCAAAGAATAAAACTCAATATCGCATTAATTTAGTGAATTATGGGGAATTTCGGATGAACATACCATTTTTGAAAGGTTCCCACACCTCCACTTCATTGTCCGGTGCGTCGACCTCGCCAAAACTCTTTCTTCTCCACTATAACACACTTTGGAACGTCGGCAATCGGTATAATAGGTTGAAATGACAGTTGTGTGTGATTGACGTTGATTTTGTACTAATATGACACTTTGTTTTTATAATATGTGCTGATATAACCCTATAATTTTTACGAATGTGCTAATATAACCCTATAAGTTTTAGAAATGTGTTGATTTAACCTTATCAGTTTTCATGATGTGCTGATATAACCATATCTATTATGGCGGCGGTGTAGCAGTAGTCCGGTGGCGGCGTAGCGGTGGTCCGATGGTGATCCGGCGACAATATTTGGGCATTAATGATGTTAAGGGCAATAACGGCATTTCATTTTCTTATTTTTTTCAAAAGGGCAAAATTATCTTTTCACAAAATTTTGGCCAAAAGTTACTGAAAATGGTTATATTTGCACTTTCACTTATTATGTAGGGTTATATTGACACTTTCAATTATCAGAAAATTATATATGCACTTATGTGAATTATATAAGATTATATATGCACTTTTCTCTAAAAAAAACCTTGAGTGGAGAATATTTATATACTAACCAACCAAATGCCCCGGTGGAGAATAATGTTAAGCCTTACCCAAATTTTCTCTTTTCCTCTCCTACCACTTTGTTATTTTCTCTCTGCCTCTCTTTCTTCTAGAGGAAACTTAAATACTCCTACGTCAAGTATTAATTGGGTTAAATGTAATATGTAACATATTTGGGTCAATTCCCAATCTTCTCCAATAAGGAGGTCAAACCCAACATACTCCCCGACCGACTAATTGGAAAGTAAGGTCAATCCTGCGGCATCAAGACAAAACTCAAACTTTCCCTTTGACAATACTTTCGTCAACATATTTGAACCATTATCATCCGTGTGAATTTTTTCAAGTTCCAACAACTTAGAATCAAACACATCACGAATCCAATGATAATGAATATCTATATGCTCGGACTTCGAGTGGAAAGAAGAATTATTCGCAAGATTTATGGCACTTTGATTATCACAATACAAAAACATACTTTCTTACTTAACTACAAGCTCCCTTGTGAAATTCCTTGGACATAGCATTTCTTTTGTTGCTTCCAGGCGGCTATAAGTTCAGTTTCAGTAGTGGAAAGTGCAACACATTTTTGCAATTTATATTGCCAAGCCACAGCTCCCACAACAAAAGAAACCATATACCTAAAAGTAGATTTTTGATCATCCAAGCTCCAGGCAGAGTTCAAATCTATATAACCAACCAAACGCTTCTCACATCCCAATGTTAGCTGAATATTTGATATACCCCGAAGATACCTTAGAATCCATTTCACGACCTACTAATGTTGCCTTAGAGAGATAGTGATTAACAACAGCCACTTCATGAGCAGTATCAGATCTTGTTCAAACCACGACATGCATCAAACTACCAACCGGTGACGACTATGAAACACTCTTCATAATCAACTTTTCATCATATGTAGATGAACATTCTGAAATACTAAGCTTAAAGTGGGAAGCAATTACTTGTCGCTTTAGCTTTGTCCATGTTGAATTATTTGAGGACCCTTTGAATGTACTTTTCTTGATTCAAGTACAATTTCTTACTTTTCGATCACGGGTGATTTGAATACCAAGGATTTTTCTCACCGGGCCCAAATCATTCATACCAAAGGAATCACTCAAAGTTCTCTTCAACTCATCAATCATTGACATGTTCTTTCCAACAATCAACATGTCATCCACAGAGAGCAAAAGAATAATAAAATCACCATCGGAGAATTTTCTTACAAAGACACAATGATCGGCATTAGTCATCACATATCCACGTTCAACCATCATTGAGTTAAACTTCTGATACCATTACCTTGGAGCTTGCTTCAAGCCATGAAGACTCTTCACCAATTTGCAAACATAGCCCTCTTTCCTTCTTTTTCTAGAAAGCCCACTGGTTGCTCTATGTAAATCTCTTCATATAGGTCTCCATGAAGGAAAGTTATCTTCATATCCATTTGCTTAACCTCTACCTCTATGTCAAGACTAGCATCCAAGTCAAGAACCAATCAAATCATTTCATCTTCACCGCAGGAGGAAATATCTCTCCAAAGTCAACACCTTTCCTTTGGGTAAATTCTTCACAACCAATCGAGCCTTATATCGAGGTTTAAAAGTATGTTCATCATGCTTCAATCGATACACTTGTTGATTCTTCAAAGCTCGCTTAATCTTAGGCAGCCTTACCAGCTCGAATGTACTATTCACACGAAGGGATTTCATCTCATCCTCCATGACTTCTATCCACTCATTTTTATGCTCATCCTCCATTGATTCTTGAAAAATTCCAAGATCTCCCCCGTCAGTGAGGCACACATACTCATTTGGCGAGTACTTGCTGGAATGAATTGTAGCACGAACGGATCATCTTAGCTCTTGAGAATGATATTAGGCTCAACTTCTCTGTTTCGTTCTCAATTTCTGTCTCTAAGCTGGAATCGTCATTAACAAAATTGTTAGCATTAAAAGATCTAGAACTAAGATCCATACCTTGATCATGAGCACCAACATTGGCTGCCGGTGTAGAGAAATGGGAATAGAATCTGCATCAACCATTTTCTCATTGACCCGAGTAGTGGAAACACAATTAACCTTGTTGATATTTTCAATGGTATAGTATTCCTTGAATATAACATCTCGACTGCGAATAAGCTTCCTATTAACATGATCATAAAAACGGTATCCAAACTCATCAAGTCTGTATCTAGCAAAGACACACTTCTTAGTCTTGTCATCCAATTTCAACCTCTCATCCTTCGGAGCATGCATATATGTCATGCATCCTAATATTCAAAGGTGATAGTGGGAATCATACTTGACACTCCAAACATGGGTTGCCACATCAAAATTCAAGGGAATACAAGATATGAGATTTAGCGCATTTACAACTATACTCAATGATTCGCCTCAAATGTACTTTGAAAATTTTTCTTGTGAAAACAAACATTTCACCCTTTTGAAAAATGTCATTATCATCCTTTCATCCAACCCATTCAACTATGGCATCTTTGGAGGCAATTTTTTATGACAATTACCCTGAGCTCGACAATAAGCATTAAATGGTCTAATGTACTTTCCCTATTGTCAGAACGAATACATTTCAGCTTCTTCCAGACTATCGTGGGTCACCCTTGTTGGGGTTAACCATGCAGTTTAAACATGCTAGAATGCAATGACTACAACCTGATTCCCACGTTTGTTGTTCGTTGTTCGTCGCACTCTACTTGGTTGCTCCTAGTACACCAAATATTTAGAGGGACGTGGTCAAGTATGCAGCAGAATACACACAAGTTTAGAATAAGAGAAAGTGTGCACAAACTAGGGACATATGCAATATAAGCCCATATAACTTGGGAGTAAAATACTTGCTTTCAGTATATTGAAAAATGGTAGCCGTATATGGGTCTCTACAGATGGTTGAAACAACTTGAAGGTATCCAACACTTGATCTCCGTCTTCAAGGTATAAGTCCAAATATTTTGAGAGTGATCATCAATAAAAGTCACAAAGTAGTAAGCACCACGAAATGATCGAGTCTTTATTGGCTGGTGTGTTTGATTGCTCTGCACTATAATATTCAATTGTACATGCCACAGTCCTCTAATGCTCATTTCCAGAAAATATTCATCAAATTGTAGACTGATGTTGGATTATAGGTCAAACTGGTGGGATATCAAAGTAGTACTTGATGATATTTTTTATGGATGTTGTCAATGTCCTCAATACCCAAAACATTAACCAGTGGATTATACTCCCTCTGTTCCAGTGTAAGGATCCTATTTCTTTTCCGGTGGACATATCCTATTTCTTTTCTGCTTAAACATTAGTACATGCTGATGTGGCAGGTTAAGTGAAGGATTGAATTTGTCGGTTTTGTGGTTTTATTTAAGTGGACCGTGAGCCTCATTTTTGTTTAAGGGATATTTCCCTTGTAAACAAAAAAAGACACGGGCAGCTATGTTTAGGTGCTATATTATTTCCTTTTCCTTGGTAGATAAAAAGCTACACGTACAGTAGCTGGGTAGAAGTAGGGCAAACACAGAGATGGGATAGAACAACTTGGGAACAAACACTTTGAGAGAAAATCTTCGAGAGAAAGGAGGAAGCATTGAATGCTTGTAATCTTTGTAATCTTGGATTGATCATTAGTGAACCATTCTACAAGCAGGATGTAAGATAATTTGTCCGAACCTGGGCAAAACTTCTCGTCTCAATCTCTTCTTTATTTCTAGTCGATTATTCTAGTTCTAGTATATTTCCTATTCGTAGGTATACAACCTCATATTTCTTCAACAAATTGGTATTAGAGCAAGGTTGGGCTGGAAATTTGGGTTGGTCTTGTGTTGTTTCATGGGCATACCAAGTATTTGACAAATTTCCTTCTTGAAGCTTTGGGTTGTTTTGTGATGGCGTCGACCTGGAAAGTGGATATTGAGAAGTTTGATATCTCAAATAACTTTGGATTGTGGAAAGTGACGCTAGCTCAGCTTGGGAACATGGGTCTCCGGAAGGCTCTAAACAGGTTCAATAAACTTTCAGCAATATAGGACGTGAAAAGGAGGAGGTGTTAGAAAGAGCTTTCAACACTTTGATTCTTAGTCTCGGTGACAAGGTGTTTGGGGAGGTCATATGGTGTACGTCGGCTATCAATACATAGTTGAGGTTAGAGTCACTTTACATGAAGAAGACATTGTCTAGTTGGTTGTTTCTCAAGGCACAAATTTTCACATTCAAGATGGCGGAAGGTAACGATTTGATGGAGCATCTCGATGAGTTCAACAAGTTAATTGTCAATTTAGAGAACATTAACGTGAAGTGCGAAGATGAAGATCAAGCATTGGTTTTACTTTATTCATTACAAAGGTCGTACGAGCACATGGTTAGCATCCTTCAACATGGTACAGATGAGATTAATCTCGATGAAGTTGTTGGGGTATTGAAGTCAAAGGAACACAAACGATGAATAGAAATGGAAGGTACTAGAAAAGATAATTTGGTCATGGCTCAAGATAGATCCAATAAGAGAGAGCATAAGGGAAAGAAGAAGTCACGGTCGAAGTCTCAGAACTAAAAAAAATTATCATCAAGTGTTACAAGTGCCATGAACTTTGGATGTTCATTCCATATGACACCAAATGAAAGTTAGTTTGAGAGCTACGAGAAATTCAATATGGCGAAGTGTTTCTCGGGAATAATAAGTTATGTAAGGTAGTCAAAAGTGGTATGGTGCGGATTAAGTCGCATGATAGGATCGAGCAAATTTTGACTAAGGTGCGACATGTCCCGCAACTATGGAGGAATCTTATTTCACTTGGAACTTTAGACCAACTTGGGTTTTGACGGGAAAGTGAAAAGAATGTCTTGAAAATCACTAAGGGATCGCTAGTTTTTATGAGGGGTGTTAAAGAGAACATTCTCTATGTTCTTCAAGGTAGCACCTTGATTGGTGATGTGGTGGCGGTTATACAACCACAAGAAACGTCTTTGGCAAGCCTATGGCACAAGAGGTTGGGTCATGTGAGTGATAAAGGTTTGAAAGAGTTGTGCAAGCAAGGTTTGTTTGGAGGTGATAAGCTTGGTGACTTATAGTTTTGCTAGAATTTTATCAACAAAAAAGCCACAAGAGTGAAGTTTACACGATCTGTGGAGGTGACGAGGAACACGTTGAGCTATGAGCACCCAGATTTGTGGGGGCTGTTGAGGACGCCACCTCTAGGTGGAGGTAGGTACTTCATCACGCTCATTGATACTTGTTCTCAGAAGGTTTGGTTCTACATCTTGAAGCACAAGGATGAAGCTTTTGGAAATTTCAAAGAGTGGAAGAAGATGGTAGAGGTGCAAACCGGGAGAAAATTAAGAAGTTTTGAATAGATAATGGTTTGGAATATTTGAGTGATGAGTTCAATTGGTACATCAAGGAAGAAGGTATGGTTAGACACAAAATCGTAAGGGGTATCCCATAACGAATGGACTTGCAAAACAGATGAACCGAACGCTACTTGAGAGGGTGGGATGCATGTTATTTGAAGTCAGTCTACCGAAGGGTCTTACTTTATTTTAGATGTGCTTCGATGGCCTTGAATTGCAAAACACCTCCACCGAAGCTTGACAACTTGAAGGTATATGGTTGTGTAGCTTACATACACCAAAGAGAGGACAAGCTAGATCCAGGAGCAAAGAGATGTATGTTTGTTGTTTATCCCAAAGGCGTGAAGGGTTGGAAGATTTGGTACAAAGAATGTGAAGTGTCCAAATGTGTCACTAGCCGGGATGTTGTATTTAGATAATCCGAGTACTACATAGCCATGACTACTCAAGAGTCCAAATATAGCACGACAGTTGTTAAGGAAAGAGCCAAAATTGAGGTGGAGCTATTGGGGAAATGTAGCGATAAACAAGAGGATAAAGATGATGCTAGTGATAAGGGTCACTTGGAAGAAATTGAAGAGTCAGGCGGTGAAAGTCATTATGAGAGCCTAGACTCGTAGAAATACGAGCCCCGGAGAGGTGTGGCTACCCCGATGTAGTCGCTTTTGCATTGGTTACCGCAGAAGAGTTGGAAGTCTTGGAACCTATGCCATATCGGGAAACATTGATGGGAAAAGACAAAGAGCCATGAAAGTGTGCAATGGAAGAGGAAATGACATCACTTGACAAGAACAAGACTTGGGTACTTGTGGTCAAGCCTAAAGATCAACGGGTGGTTGGTTGTAAATTGGTATTCAAATAGAAGGAAAACATTGTCGGGTTTGAGAAGCCACAGTGTAAGGCGAGATGGGTGGCTAAGGCTTCACACAAAGAGAAGGGTCAACTTCAATGAGATATACTTCCATGTGGTGAAGCACACATCCATTCGGGTTTTGCTTTCTATGGTAAATCAATATGATTTAGAGATTGAGTAAATGGATGTAAATACCGTATTTCTTCATAGTAATATTGAGGAGAGAATCCTAATGGCTCAACCAGAAGGGTTCGTCAAGGTTGGAGATGGAGGTAAGGTATTTATTCTTAGAAAATTTCTTTGTGGTTTGAAGCAATTCTCTAGACAATGGTACTTGAGATTTGATGAGTTCATGTGCAAAAATGGGTTCTCACGGAGTAACTTTGATAGTTGTGTGTCTGTCAAGTGGGTTGATGGTAGTGGAATATTCTTGTTGATATATGTTGATGACATGTGGATAGCGTCTAAGAACAAGAACGGAGTCCACAACTTAAAGTGACTTTTGGGAAGCGAGTTTGAAATGAAAGACATGAGACCGACCAAGAAGATTTTAGGGATGAAAATCACATGGGATAGGGAACGCAGTGAATTATTTGTGTCTCAATGTGATTATCTTCAGAAGGTGGTGGCTAAGTTTGGGATGTTAGAGGCAACGACGGTTCAAACACCTTTGGCGGTTTATTTCAAACTCTCCACAAAAATGTCGCCAATCAGGGGCGAAACATAGGGGGGACTAGGTGGTGCCTAGTCCCCGCCAACTTTTTGTTTACCATTGATATTATGTATTTTCTAGTGTTTTATTCGTTTTTGTATGGTAAATTTTTTTTGGTCCCTCCTCCCACCCTCCAACCCAAAATATTATATTTCCGTGGATATATATATGTGGAGTATTGATGAAAGTAGTTCAAAATGTTAGGAATCTTTGTTTTTTAATTGTAGAGTACAATAAGGAATAGAATTCCTTTTTAACTAACTTTACCTTGAATAATAATCCAAGTTATACTTGGAAAATGTTTTAACAAAAATAAATTCTATCTTTAAATATTTATCCCCGTACGCATGATTAACATGAATATTTATCCTACGCAGATTTTAGCAAAATAACAAGAATGTTTATCCATCATACACAAGTTTTATTTAAAATAAATAATTTGATTCCAATTAAGATGTTTTTCTTAATAGCAAGATAGCCTAAATAGACATGACATCTCTTACTAATTTTGAAAACATAAATCTTTAAAGAAGATTTCAAGAAGCAAGGGAAAAAAATTCAACGAAAGATATTTAATTTTCAATTTTTTCATCAATTATATATATAATTTAGAGTGTTTAAATTATCCAACTTTAAATTTGAGATCATAATCGTCCCCTGTTTAATTAGGTATATTCTCAAAATATGTCAAAGAGAACAAATCACTTCTTAATTGTGAAAATTGTGAAAAACGTGTCTCCGATATTGAATGGAAGATGATTTTCTGCGAGATTATTTATTAGTCTATATCGAAAAGGATATTGCAGAGACATTTAACATTGGTTTGATCATCCATACTTTTTATATGATCAAAGAGAGGCGTGCACAACTTAAATAAAAATAAGTAGGTCGTCCATTTCAAAAGTATCAATCATGTATTTTCTATCGCGCTAGTTTCTTTGTAGTATTTGATTATTATTATTTGTCTTTCAAATTAAATAATCTACTATGATTTATTATTTAATGGTTGATTCAATTTTTTATATAGTTTTGGTCCCCCACCCCATATGAAATTCCTGGTTCCACCCCTGTCAAAGACCAAGGAGGGTCAAGTGAGTATTAAGCGGATTCCTTATGCAAGTTTTGTTTGAAGTATCATGTATGCCATGGTGTGCACACAAGTGGATTTAGCATATGAGGCTAGCCTTGTGAGCCGGTTTATGGCCAACCCAGGAAGAGAACATTGGGAGGCAACGAAGTGGGTTCTTCGGTTTGTGAAGGGAACTTCAAATGTTGGCTTACACTACAAATGGGTGAATAAATGTGATGCTAAGTTGAGAGGATACGTTGATGCGGACTTTTCGGGTGACTTGGACAAGAGGCGGTCGTTGGCCAGGTATGTATTCACCTTATTTGGTTAGCGATGAGTTTGAACGTGCAATTACAACCAATGGTTGCACTTTCTATGATGGAGGCCGAGTACATCGCCCTCCCGGAAGGTGTGACAGAATCTCTTTGGTTTAAGGGGTTGATTAGTGAGCTCGAGATCGCGCAAAATGAGGTGGAGGTGTTTAGTGATAGTTAAAGCACAATACACTTGACCAAGAGCCAAATCTATCATGAGAGGACGAAGCCCAACGACATAAAACTACACTTCATTTGAGATGTGGTCGCCGAGGGGTTCGTTGTTGTTGAGAAACTGCACACAGATGAGAATCCAACGGATATGGCTACAAATGTGGTGACCGTGATCAAGTTTTGGCATTGTTGAGACTTGATCAAAGTCATGAAATCGAGCAACTAGAGACGGATGTGGAGAAAGTTCGATGAAGGTTATCAGTGTTTTTGGTTGTTGTCCGATTTCGGTTCTTCATAAAATCAAGGTGGAGATTTGTGGGTTGTGTGGCTTTATTCATATGGGTCTTGGGCCCATTTTTTGTTTAAGGGATATTTGCCTTGTAAACAAAAAAAGAAGACATGGGAAGCTTTGTTTAGGTGGGATATTAGTGTTTAGGTGAGAAATTATTTTAATGTGGACATTTTGAATACGTGTAGGTGTAGGTGAAATGAAAATTTGACTAGTGTTCATTTATAGTTGCAGTTAAGTGCATTCCCATTTTCTCCCTTTATTTTTAACTATAAATACACTTGTCAAATTTTCATTTGATCCACATCTACACATAATCAAAATGACCACATAAATTTTTTTCTCGGGGGATAGAACAACTTAGGAACAAACAAATTGAGAGAAAATATTTGAGAGAAAGAAGGAAGCATTGAATGATTGAAATTTTTGTAATTTCGAATTGATCATTGGTGAACCATTCTCCAAGCAAGACGTAGGACAATTTGTTTGAATTTGGGTAAAACTTCTCGTCTCAATCTCTTCTTTATTTTTTGTCGATTATTTTTGTACTAGTATATTTCGTATTCGTAGGTATACAATCTCAGATTTCTTCAACAAATGAAGAAATAAGAATGGTTGAGACAAACAAAAATGGAAAGCAGAAACTCTACTCCGGGAGTAAGCGGCAGCAAGCTCACTATTTTTTTCTTACCAGTTACCAACAGGAAGTCCTCAAACAGAACTTGACATTCGAGCACTGTTTTTCTTACTAGCCATTTCTAAACAAAACGAAAGACCAAGAACAATAAAAAAAAAGAAAACGTTGATTGTTGTAAACTTTGTGCAGCTGAGCTACCATAAGTAGATAGAAAAACAGAGGAGCCACCAGCTCCTCCTTGTACACCCCCAAGTCCTATTCTCAAACGAAGATGAAAAACAGAGTAATAGAAAAGGGCAAAATCTACCAATACTACAAATTCAAGAAGAAAAATCGTTTCCTTTTTCTCCAGTCTTTTGGTATGGGCCTAATAGAGGATGCAGTTGGGCTAATATAGGATGCGATTGGGCCTCTGGGCCTTGGAGTGTTGATTCAGCATTCTGTGACTCAGCCCATGGACCCAGCTTCTTTATTGGTCAATATTCAACGTACAGAGCTAAACTATACACACTTGTTCATCCAACGCCACGTCAGCAGGTGGTCCCGTCAACCTCCCGCCGCCGGAACACCACCGAATATTCCGGCAGCTCCCCCAGATCACCGAACATCGACTGGTCCTCCTCTCCGATGGGGAGCATCACCGACGAGTCGGCATCCATCCACGACGGACCCACCAGGGCCTGGCTGTCCAGCATGGTGGACCCCACGTCGAGAAACCACCCCATGTCGCCGGCGAGCTCCCGGAACCCGCTGCTGTTGTCGGAATCCAGGTCCGGCTGCTGGGGGAAGACCATGACCTCCTCCTCCTTCACGGGAACAATATCGGAACTAGTGGAGGAGGTGGAAGGAGTGGAAGTAGAAGGCGCGGCGGCTTTCGCAACAGCGGCGGCAGAGCGGGTGGTTGCGGCGGCGGCAGCGGCCGGGAGGTGGTGATTGTGTTTACTGGAGGTGGGGATAGGGTGGTTGTGTTCACACGTGTAGGTGATGAGAAGCATGGTGGGATCCAGGCAGCTCCTCTCCACTTGTTTTCTAGAAGGGCATCCTTTTGAGCTACTGCAGCGATAGTATCCCCTGTCATGAAACACGTGCATAAATGTCATTCAGCACAAATTATCATGGTATTCCTATTTCACATGTATTTCACCTCAAGCTATCATCATAGCTTTCCTATTTCTTACCCCTTCTTATTCACCGCACATTCTAATTATAGCAAGAATTAAACCATTTTCATCCAGACTCCCACATTCTATTTATGGCAAGACTAGACTATTTTCACCCATTCAGTGGATTTGAGCTTTTTCACATTCTGGTGTTCTAGATGCCCGTTCTAGAGAGGGAGTGTGTTTGTTTACTGAAAAGAGAGAGAAAAGAAGAAATGAATGCAGCCACATGATAAACAAATGTTACTTTTTTTAGGATGTAAAAAGCTGGTCCCTTTTTGCATTAGGGGAACACACACAACAAAAGTACTTCACTTGTGCTCATTGTTTTTGCCACAATGTATCCTCAGCATCCCTTTACCTACCCCATCAACAAGCTTGAACCCGACACTTTTATTATTCTATTCTAGTTTCAATGTTATCAATGCTCTCTAGATAGCAAGAAAGATTCTATTCCATATGGAATTGTTACAAGAATGAGGACAGTGATGATACAATGTACTCATAGTATATTGCAATTTTGCAAACATGGCTTGGTCTAATGGCCTCGGAAAGAATTGTAATGCCTGCAATCACTAGAAAAGCGGCTCAAGAGCCGTCCCTAGGCGCATGATAGATATTTGGCGGGGGCTGATCTATCAGTAAAAAAAATCTCAAATTTTTTTCTTTATCGGAGGGGCTGATAATTTTTCAAATTTTTTTACTACCCGAATTTCCCGTAATTTTCATCTTGGCGGGGGCTGGAGCCCCCATGTAGATCCGCCTCTGCCTAGGGGCGAATGCTAGATTCAATCTCGTCCGGGTCTAATTTACACACATTTACAGATTCGAATTGCAAAGTGTATTCTACAAATTGTTACTAGTGGATGAAAGAAAAATGAAGGGGGACTACAGAGGAAGCACTAAAGAAAGTGAGGAAAATGACTAGAAGGATAAGACGAGGGAAGGGGAAGCATCAAAGCGAAATGAATGGAGTGGGTTCCCACCCACAGAAAAAGGCACAATCCTAATTCCTAATGTTCCAAAATCCTAATTGCAAAATCAGCTAGAGGGAGGCGCGTGCAGCTCACGCGAATCCCCCCCGCAAGTGAGTGGCATATTCCAACTACTCCATCTATTCTTAATCAATTCACGCAAAAGTTTAGTCCTCACCCCGGAGCCGCCTCTTTGTACTTTCTTTCACTGTATCACAGAGAAATAATGGATTTATTCTTATTTTTATTTTATCCGACAATCAGATTGACCGGCGGCAACTACAAGAAGATCCAAAAGACCTCAAAATGAACGCCCCCACAAAAACACGCACACACACAGTGAAGCCGGCATTCCAAAATCAGACCAATTCCCAGATTCGGCAACGTAAAATTGAATCATACCTCGGATAAGGCGAGCCTTTGATCGGCTTCTGGCCGTACTTCCTCCAGGACCAGGAATCAGGGGGCGGGTACACCTCCCCTCTACTCCTGGACCCATCCCCATCTCCAATGGGCACAGTGATAACCTTCTTCTGGGAGTCCCGTCTGCAAAAGCCAACAAAAACGCGTAGCAACTCTCCGATCAGAACCCAGAAAGCAGGAAGCTAATCGGGTTGATAACAAAAAGACCGAACCTTTTCTTGGGCGGGGGCGCGGTGACCTCGTAGGCCTCGTCGCCGGAGCAGTCGGCCCCATTTTCAGCGGAATCCTCCGGGTGATCATGGGCGAATTCAGTCTTGGGAACCATATCGGCGGTACAGAAATGGATAAATTATAAATTAGCAGCGGTGGAGTTTCAGAAGCACATGCCAGTTGGCGGTGGTAGAGGGTAGAGGGGTGGGGCGGAGGAGTTGGTGTGGTAAAGTGGGGGGAGTAGAGGATTAGGGGTTTTAATAGTCGGGGTTTCACGTTGACAGCTTGGCAGCGCTGCAATTAAATATGAGACGTGCGAGCAATTCGCGCAATAATAGTGAGGCGTCCACTGTTTATTTTTTACGATTTGTAGGGGAGGGCCCCCACTTTTAAATATGGACTCAGCTGATCTCATGGCTGTTTTGTATTTTTTTCTTTCAAAATCTTATCCTCTTTACATCACGTTAGTGACGTTTAATTCCCCCCTCCTCCGTTGGAATTTCCCCTCTCATGGCTTCAAAACAATTTTTGATAAATAATTCTATTCAAATTGGTGTGAATTTTTCGGGTAAAAAATAATATCCCCTCTATCCCATTTCAAACACAGAGTCTTTTTTAAACCTTCTAAACTTTAAGCCATGATTTATTGTGTAAATATATGAAGTTTTATTTGGGATGAGTTTTTTTTTAAAAAAAATATGCTAATAAATTAAAGGATCTATTATGCAATTAAAAAAATGTTATATATATCACAGAATTTTCATTTTTCATTTCCCCCACCTCCTCCGATCAATAGAATCGGAATTGCTTTTACCCACCCTCCGCTGCCGCGTTTCTTCCTCTTCTGCCGATGATGCGGCGGAACTAGGGCAATCACCGTTGATTTTCTTCTTTCGTCGCCGACGTCGTCGATCTGTAACTGTTCTGTTCTTCCGATCTGAGCTTCCGTTCTGTTTTTCCAATTTGAGCTCTTTTGTCGCCGGCGTAATCGCTCGCCGGCGCAGCTCTGAAATTCACGGCGATTCTCAGCTTCTTCGACGTTGTCGAGCGCTAGGCTTCAACTCGCCTCTACGAAGGCTTCATGGTGCCGGCTCTGATTTCACGACGCGGTCACTAGATCCGGCTAGCATGCATCTGCTCAAACGTCTTCAGATTCTCGCCGTCGGAGGCCTCGAAGAGCACTACAATTTCAGCTCACTGAAAACCACTTTGATTTCACAACGGCAAAAAATTTTTGGATGGTGAGGACGGTTATTCATTATGAAATTTGCAGTTTGAGTGAGGTTTTTTCTTTGATTATGCAATTTGTGTCGTAGAGAATGTGTGTATGCTGTGTGTGCGTTATATTTGTCTCTATGTGCGTTATATTTATGCTCTGTGAGTTGTGTGTGCGTTATATTTGTGTTCTGATGTGTTGCTCTGTGTGTGCGTATGTTTGCGTTATTTTTTGTGCTTTGTGTGCGTGTGATAATGTTTAGATGTGAAGATGATAATGTTTAGACGTGACGATGATATTTCTGTGCTTTGTGTGCTTTGTCATGTCAATTTTCATTAGTTCTGCTCAAAGGTTTTTAAGTTTCCTTCTGCTCCCTGGTATGCCAATGTGCCATATAAATGTATAATATATGTGTAAAGACACGTGTGATGGATTAATTTGGAGAGATTGAAAAGACACGTGTAACTCATGGATTAATTGGTTGGCAATTTGTGAAC
>JAULKM010000011.1:5227520-5241898 GCA_032355605.1 Rubia tinctorum | reverse complement strand
GTACATGAGTATCCTTCCTTACTTGTATCTGATTATCAACCTGTTTTTGCTTTTGTGAGACTGTAATTCCAGATGTATGTTTCGTGTGTTCAGAGACCGGTTTCCAAATTCCCTCTTCATTCTTATCATTCGGTAGAACCCTAGCTCTGGCATAAATTTTTTTAGCCAAATCCGGATTAGCCATTCTACAGTTAGACACTTCATGCCGCCCTAATTTCTTGAAAAAACCCCAATAGACCGGTAGATTCTCATACTCAATCACATATCCCTCATTATCCAAAATTGAACTTAACCTGATGAATTGAGGGAGATGGCTTTGTAAATCAACTTGGATTCATATTTTCATAGTAGAGGGTCTGGTTAGCCTTTCTATAGCCAAATCCATCTTGATATACAGTCCAACTTGATTCCCAATAGCCTCAATCGATGGGATGTTATAATAGTAGAGTGGGGTGTTTCTCGAGGTGATCCACACTGGGACGATGGAAGACTCCATATGAGGTTTAAAGTTGGGGGTCCATTTGAGTATCCTCATTGCATTTCCGTTGAATGACCAAACACCCTTAATCCAACACCTTTGGTAGTCCTCTTTGTCTTGAAATCTGAGCAGTATATTCCGATGGTCAATTGCCCCAATTTGATAGCTACCGGAGAAACCAATTGTCTTCAGATTTCCCTCAGTTTTGTCCATTGTAGGACGACCTTTTGGGAAGTTGACGATGAGTGCGTTGGCGTAGTGACCTGCTAGCGCTTGGATTTGGTCCGGCGAGTATAGGACTGACAGTTCACCTTTGTATTGTGTGGTGGGTGTGAGGTTCGGCATGGTGGGTAAAGTATAGGCAATCGGCGGTGTTCTGGTTTGAGTAGCTTGGGCGAAAGTCTTAGGCGGGGACACCGCCATGACGGCGGTAAATTTTCAGTCAGGGCAGTGTTGCGGGAGAGATGGATGAATGTTGATCGAAAATTGTACAATGAAGTAGCCGTTAATGGTACTCATTTAGAGAGAAAAAACAGAGGAGAGATGTTTGAGAGATAAAAAAAAATGCAAGTGGAAGCTTAAACACATACCACAAATCTAACCATATTCAAACGGAGAAGATGACTAGTTGACCACATTGAATTGTTGCCATTGAATAATTAACCACATCTAATAATTTACGCACACTTTGCTCAAAAGTTCATGAAAGGCTAAAACGTGGGATAATTTAATCGATACTTTCCTCGTCTTTTCCCATATGTGCTCTCCCTGTTTTGTTATTTATAACACAATTAATATAAATAAATATTTTTTTATTTGGTATGCTTTCCATTTTTGACAAGATTATTTCAATTTCATCAACTTATTCTACTTTTTACTTTCTACATTCAATTTCATCAATTCATTTTATTCACCTAAATCCAAACACCAAAACCTATGGTGCCATAAATAGAAAAAAGAGGGAGTATGTTTAATATTCCTTTTACAATAATTAAAGTTCACATGTACTCCCTCCATTCCACTTTAAAGTTCCTACCTGTTTTTTTGCACAAACTTTAATACAAGTATATGTGACATCTTTTTAATGGTTTATGAGAGTGAGCCTGCATAAATCAAATGAAAGGAAGAGTTATGACCACATATTTATAGTTAAATGTAAAATTTAAGAATTAGAAAGTTTATAGTGGGACGTCCGACAAAGAAAAATAGGAAGTTTATTGTGACACAAATTAGTATTAATTAAGATATGTTGGCATAGTTGCCCTGGCCCTTGCCCTTGCCCTTGCCCTTGCCCTTGCCCTTGCCCTTGCCCTTGCCCTTGCCCTTGCCCTTGCCCTTAGGACAAATTTGAATTCAACCAATGAGCGTAGATGTACATTATTAACGTTTATAGAATCATTATCCTATCCAAAATTGTTTTGTGATTGGATCGTAGAATTCTAGATTATATGTGTAAAAATTCAATAACAATTTTTTTCTCCTTACGGTCACAGCGTAAACGTTTGTATTTTCTTTTTATACGAGCATTTATTCATGTTGATGTGGTAGGGAAAATGCGAGTTTGAAATGTGTTGGTCAAATTTAGCCATACAATTTAACCTAGATAAAGAAATAGGAACATTTGATGAGACAGACCAAAATAAAAAAAGTATAAAACTTACGCAGTGAGAGCAAGTCCAACTAATCCTCTATAATAGAGATTTTCATTATTTTTAGAGAATTTAGACCAAAAAAATTTCTCCAACAGATTCTCCAAAATGGAGATTTTAATTAAATTGAAATTTAGTTATCTATATTGGTAGAGAGAGAAATTTTTTTTGGAGAATTTCGTCATCAATCCAACCATTCATTTTACAGATTAAATTAATGCCAATATTTCCTACATAGTATGATATTATAAATTTAAACTCTTATTATACTTCCCACGTTCCACTAAAATGTCACATTTTTATCGATGTTTAGTGCACATATTTAATCAATAATATTTTAAATTACATAAAATTAATTATTATGAAATTTATGGCATTTTAAACTTATGATTATAAAATAATAAAATTACCATGAATCACAACATGAATACAATATTAATAAATTAGTTATCTTCTTATTTATTCATTCGATGAGAAATAGTGAAATATAAAAAGAAATATGTTTTGAAATTTGACTTTTCTTTAATATTTTTTATTCAAAAGGTTGCTTTGTTTTCTATGACGTACTAAATTTTTTACATTAGCCTAATCTGATGGATTTTATGAATTTAATAACCATTGTTTTAAATTTATTAAAATAAATAAATAATATTTTTAAAAATGAAGCAATAAAATTAGTCTTTTTTCTAACTTTTCTTAAAGTATAACTATTGTATGAGTATGTCTCTTGAAAGAAGATCATAAACTGTGGAAAGACCAAGGTTTATACTATAAATTAGAATAAATGAAGATAAATTTTTTGAGTTGCATTAATCGGTTCATAAACTTTATAACTACGACATCTTACACAATAATGTTTTTATATTGCAACTAAAACCTTTTACTTTTTTATTATTCTAATAAAACTCTATCTTTCCATAGGCGGTCTTTCCCAAAACTTTGCCTTATTGGAGAGTAATTAACTAAGGATTTGACTTAAATTACGAAGAAAATAATTATTATGTAATAAATGTCAAAATATGAAAAATAGAAAGTCTGTTGGAGTTGGAGCGAAAAAATATAGAGAATATGAGTTTTGAATCTCCATTTTAAAGAAATTTTTATAAAACCTGTTGGACTTACTCTGACGAAGGGAGTAAGTGTTTTGTAAACGTTAATAATTATAGAACAATACCCGTATTAAATACTCCCCGCGTCCCATTTCATATTGTTTAACACTATGATTTTTGGGAGTCAACTGTATCAATGTTTAAATATTAATATCTTTATATATATATATTGAAAAAATAATAACTTAAAAATATGTTTTATGATGAACCAAACAACATATAATATGATGATAGTTTTAAATATAAAACAATAGAATTTAATGATAAAAATTGACTGAATTTGACTTGCAAAAGTAAAATTAAGCAATATGAAGTGGGACAGGGAGTAGTAGAATCAAGTTTAAATCATGTAATCATAGAATTATTTTAGAACAAGATCAGTATCAAATCTTATAATTACTTTTGGTAAATTTGAATTATCAAATTATAAAATTGTTTTTATAAGTCGACAAAATTTTGGAAAAAAATATTTTTAATCGGTATATGAAAAGACAAGATTTAATTAGAATAATATGAATTTAGGGAATTATACCCTACCATAACTGCAAATGAAACATTTAAGTTTTAATTAGAACAATACTTATTCAGAGTAAAACATGTAAATTATATGTTTTACTTTAAATATTTCATCTGTTTCATTTGATGTGACACACTTTTAATTTTTTTGGTTGTTTTTGTAAATTTGACACATCTTCCTTTTATGACAAGTTTCTTCCAATTTCATCTACTCATTTTACTTTTCCCTTTTTAAATTCCATTTCATCCACTCATTTCATTCACCTAAATTCAAGCACCTAGAGTTATGGTGCTACATCCAACTACACAGAGATAGTATGTAATGTTTCCAACTTAAAATATATTTATGAATTTACCCAAATATCATATAACCTGAAATTAACCTGGATTTTAATTTTTTTAACTCACAAATTTTTATCTTTTTGTATTAAAATTGCATTTGTGTCTCTAATATTTCCATATCTCATGGGAAGTACATTTTTCAGAGGCGCATTCTTATTAGTTTGGATAACGGAATAGTAGTAACGGGATGGAGAGTGTTCACGTATCAAAAAGGATAGCCCAGATATAAATAAGGAGAGCAGCGGCAAAAGAGACAGAACTCTCAAAATGGCACATGAGGGAGTACTACAAATCTTCGATTTCTACTGGTTTGAGACCCAAATCCTCAAAAACAAATCAAACCCCTCCTCACTAAACCCTGTCCAAGACGAGCCTTCGCCATTGACGAAGCTTTCTCACACCCCTTCATTCATAGTAAGGTCTTTCAGTGACCAAGCTTTGAGCTCCAAGGATATCCCGTCTTTAATCCCTTCACATCATTCCTCCACCTCACCGAAATCCGTCCTCCGTTTGCCGAAGCTGGAATCGATTCTTTCCGGCAAGGAAGTCCGGGAGTTCACGCCGGAACGGGCGCCGGCGGCCGTGAAGAGGAGGAGGAGAAAAGGAAGAGGCGGTGGTAATGGCAGTAGGAGTTTATCAGAGCTCGAGTTTGAGGAGGTGAAAGGGTTTGTGGATCTGGGGTTCGTGTTCTCCGACGAGGATAAAGGTTCGACCTTGGCTTCCATCCTTCCCGGACTGCAACGACTCGGGAAGCCGGCCGGCGGTGAGCAAAATGATGAAAGAGAAAATGGTTTTGTTGAGTCTAGATTTCCACGGCCTTATCTTTCGGAGGCGTGGGAGGTTCCGGCGAAGCCCAAAATGATGAATTGGAGAATCTCAGGCATGGAGAAGGGTGAAGTAGACATCAAGAATCAACTCAAGAGCTGGGCTCACAATGTGGCATCCACCGTTAGATAGAATCATGATGATGCTTGTATGTGTTGAAATTTGTATGCACAGTCCCTCTAATCCTCTAATAATAATTCTCTTTCTAATCAATTTTTGGACGTTTTTCTTTAAAAATAATTCTTTAAATTTTTTAACCCCTTTCCGTAATTTACTTTTAACTCCCCTGATTATTACCTCCAACGTTCATTTTACTTTGCAAAGATTTTGTAAGATTCTGACCAGTTTTTTTTTCTTATCAAAGATCCTGATCAGTTGATTTTAAATTTAGAAGTCCTCCTTCACATTAAGTAGTAAAGTGTAGATGTTATGCCTTTCTCCTGTTTTGATCATCTTCTTTTTACCCTGCAAGGGTAATGGCACCTTAAAAAGCACGGAATTTTATTCGACCGAGTGGAGTAATTAGTACGATATTTCCCACGTTATATGGGAAGCTCAATTTCTTCCAAATTACAAATTCCCACATTTTTAATATTTTACGTCAATCAAACAATTCTTCCTATTTTTAAATCCTATAATTTTTAATCAACACATTTTACTGCATACCAAATAATTTTTTAGTTTATTTTTCTTCTACGTGATCGTTTTAAGTTGTGCTTAATTGTGTATTAAGAGGAATTCATGAATTTGATTCACATAACCCAATGTTCCTAGGTACCATTTTAATCTGTCATTTAACTATTTATTTAACTAAAAGTTCTTAACTTTCAACATAAAATTGAATTGGTGTATACGTATTAATACTATTGAGCGATATCTTATTGAGCGAATGGAATATGTGTTTTATCTGGTTAGTTTGATTCGTCTCCTGGTATTGTTGAGAAAGGAAGATGGACAAATGGAACCAACATAGCCAAAGTCACGAGCAAAGTTTGAGGAGCATAAATTCAGCTTTTTGAGCTTTTAAAATAGCCGTTGGAGAATAATAATAATGTGAATTGGAGATTATTATTGGAACTTAGAAGTGGTTTCCAGCCGTGCCGGCCGACATCTCGTTTGAATCAGATTGTATTGTAAAGCCAAAGCCACCTTTCCATTAGCTGTGATTATTTAAAACACCTTTAATTAAAAGACTGAAATTACACTGTTTTCGGTGTACTGACAGGCTGCTTGTATATAAGTTTATAGACAGTCCATGTGTTTTTTACATTATACACTGCATTTGTTAAATAACATACTAAATTAGAACTTTAAAACATTTATTTATGTCATATATTTTTAAATTTTCACATTTAAATACACATTGTTACTTGTTTTAACTTTTAAAATACAATATTTAAATTTGATTAAAAAAATTACAATATTTAAGGTAAAAATTACAGTGAACTGTCTATAAATTTAAGGACAATCCACCTTTTCTGAGACTTTCTCGAAAATAAATTTACACAAAATTTTATTTTAGAGCGCCTAATCATTGGATGGGGTTATTTTATAATTTATTTAACTAATGATGTGATTTGATATTTATTTTTATTAATTATATTGAAGTTCCAACAACTTTGAAAAATATATCGCAATGTATAAATAATTATAATTTGACTGTAAACGTTACTGAAACGATAATTTTCGTGATAGGTCTAACCGTTGGTCGGTTTCATAGGAGACTTTCTCAAATAATATTAGGGTTTTTAAAATAAAAAGGCTCAAACATGTTAGGATGCATGGTAGGGCAAATTTTTGGGAAAGACCGTCTTTCCATAAACATATAGAAAGAAGAAGTTTAATTAAAATAATAAAAGGTAAAAAGTTACAGTTGCAAGTTTAAAAATTTATTATGCAATTTATAGTAGTTATAAAGTTTAAAACCCGATTCATGCAACCCGGGAATTTTATTTTCATTTTTTATAATTTACACTTTAAACCTTGTATTTCCATGATTTATGGAAATACCGTATTTAAATAGATTGATCGGTGTAAAAGGTTTTTCAAAACAAAAAAAATAATTATAGATTGATCGATGATGGTTAGGACGAGCCCAAAACTTGGGCAGAAACCCACACGATGTAGTAATGACATCAATATTGGGTTGGAGAATATCACAAATGGAAAATCCACTAATCGAAATATATTTAACGAATTATGAATATGTGGTATTACCTCTGTCAATATGGAATACGTCGTGTATTTATCATATATAGTAGGAAAAATCTTTAAAAAAAAAGTAACATGTTCAACATGCCACTTTACCTATTAACTTAAAAATATTGTATTTTAAAAGTTAAAAAATGTAATAAGGTGTATTTGAATGTGAAATATAAGAATTATTATTTTAAAAAAATACAATAATTAAATTAAAAATTTTAGTGTTTAATTTAACATATGCAATGTATAAGTGAAAAAATACAGTGGATTGTTCATAACTTAGAGACAGACCACCTGTCAGAAGACTGCCTTAACCTAGTAAGATTCGAGAATTTAAAAGGATCAAACCCCTATAAATACCACGATATGTATCCATTTTGTTCATTCCATTTTCAATACTCAAAACAAACACATTTGACTAACATTTTCGTCGGAGAGTCTTCCCCCAGACACCCTGAGAGCTCTGTCTTACAGGTACAACGTTTTTTAGCAAGGTTCAGCCACTAGATCAGTGTCTGACCCACATCAACTGGTACACCCAGTGGGACCCGATTGTCAACAACCATATACCTTATTCAATGGTCAAAAAACTAAACATCAGCGCAAAGCTCAGTCTCAGGCAGAATCAAGCTCAGATGGTGGAGAAGATCAATCTCTGGAAGTCTCCAACCCAAAAATGACTGAACTAATAGCCAAACAAGAGAAATGATAACTTTTCCAATTCTCTCCCTGCATCCCTCTCTATGCTCCAAAAGAACCCTAATTTGATTACCGGGGGAGGCCGTCGCTGCTCATCACTGCCAACGGCCTTCAACTCCCCCATCCACTCCTCATCACGCATGGAAATTTTTGTATCTTTGGTGTGTTAAATTTTGTGTCATGTCGGAAGAAATGATGTTAGATTTTAGTTTTTAATAATCTCATAATAATCTTACTATTTTTAATAGATTTCGTATTTAGCCCTCAAACCATTAATGGCTATTGAAAATTGACGTGCGAGAATACAATGAAAATTTCGAGTCTCGAAAGTTTCATCACCATATCTTTCTGTAAACTAGATACCCAAATTTCCACTTTTCATATATGTTAATAAGAACCAGTGATGCATGATAAACATCAACTTTCTTGTTATTAACATTACCTGGAATAAACGGATTATTCAACAAAAGTTCCCAAAACACTCTGTACAATTTAAACAAAAGAACTGTAGCTTTTTTCTTTTCGTACCCAGTACTCTGCTTGAAAACCCTAATCAAGAGAGGGGCTTCAAGTTTATCATGAAACTCACTGAACCCGAATGAAATCATTAAAAAATGTTAAAAAACACATGAAAAGACAAAAACACACACCAGGTGGCAAACCCTGCAACGATTAGAGTAAGGGTAGATCATATTAGGAGTTGAAGAGACCTCCTTCATGGGCTGAAAATGTTCCACCTGAAACAAAAACGATGCCGGCGACATGGCGTCATACCTGGTGTCAAATACAATGGAACGGTACCACCAGTGAAAACTTATAATTTCTTATGGCACCACCAAATCCTTTCAATTTTATATAGAATAGATATTAATCTTCAATCATGTGCGAATTTTAAGAGTTTTATTTCATCCTTATACTATGCACTTGATTTGTTGATTATTTTTCCCTCGTTAGATTATTTGTTTAATAATGTATTTTAACTTATTTGACATATGTTTTCATTATGTTTGTACATTTTTTTGCAAATGAGCTTTGAGTAACTATGGCACGTATCGTGCACGTATAACTTAGCGAAACATTTATCTCTTTCTCTAACTAGGTTTTGTGTATATATTTGTTTTTATTAATTAAGCAAGTTGTACAAGAAAAATGAGAATATTATTGTTTATGAACTTAATGGATATGGTAAAGTGAGAGCACATACGTATAAATGATGTTTTAAAACCGTCCCTTAATGTATGAAGAATTCTTTATCTTTAGCTTTGTTTTATTCTAGTGTAACATTGAGACTGGATTTCAGTTTTTAATAGTCGCATCATAATTGATTAAGATTCAAAAGAAAAAGTATCTTATCTAACAACCATCATATACATTGACACCGCCTATCTTAAATTACACTTGTTTGGATAAGAAATATAACCATAAAAATACACCTTTCGTTCTATCTTTGTCAAAGCAAAAATGAATAATGATTTCATAACATGTATTTTATTACATATTAGTTGTATTTCCTTATAGTATATTACTTACATTTTGTAAGTTTTATCCAAAAATAAATTGACATTTTAATTTCTTAGTATATGCTCTTATTTTAGAAAGATTTTTGTCGACAAAATAAAAACCCATCACAACTAACAAGCGACATTTTTCGGAGAAACGTTACCAGAAACACTTTCACCTGATATTTTATGTCGATAATAACTAACATTTGAGAAGAAATAGACATTTACGGTAGTAATAAATTTCAAAGATACTTTTACTAATTCATGTTAATTAAGATTGAAATAAAAATTGAAAGAAATCCGATGTTGTGTAGCTAACAATGGTAGAATCGTAAACAAAAATTTTAAAACCAGTTTAGCCCACCACCACACTTGAGCTAGGCAGCACACTATCTGCACTAGCGCTTGAGTGGAGATGCACTAGTGTTGGGAAGCACAAAGCTTTAGTCGAGCAAGGGTACAAGAACTTTAGTTAGGTTGTGTTAAACCAAATACCCATCTCATTCTCCCTGTCGACAAGGCCAACACTTGATACTATTTTTAAAATTATATCATCCTCAGAAACTTAAAATCTCATATTGCATCATCAAATCCTCAAGAACTTATCTAAGATAGATATAAATCTTTCCTCATGTGAGATTTTTTAATTTTTTAATTTTATACTTTTACTGTGCGTGCCGTTTGTTAGATTTTTTCTAGGTCATATTGAATTTTATTATATATTTCTATTGATTTAAAAAATTTATTCTTTTATAAGCCAAGTAACTGGAAAATTCATAGAAATTATATATGTGCATGTGCATGTGCTGTGGTGTGCATGTGCATGTGCTGTGGTGTGCATGTGCATGTGCATTTTGAGTGACTGTGACACGTATCATACACTTATAGCTTTGTTGATAAGTTCTCCCACTATGCTGTTAATACCCTTTTAATAATAACTCAGCAAGTTTTCCTTGGAAAATAGAGTTTTGTTTTATATATTAACTTAAAATATATGGATTACTACAACAAATGGAGAGATCGTGCGTATGGGAGAAATTTTATAATCGCCCATCACACACGAAGATTTTTGCATCTTTTGGTCTGTTAAATTTAGTGTAACGTTGGAAGTGGTGATGATAGATTTTTTGCATCTTTTAATATTCTCATAGTAATTTTAATATTTGTTAACAGATCCTCGTATTCAGCCCTGAAACCATCAATGGCTACTGAAAATTGACGTGTGAGAATACATTGAAAAATTTGAGTCCTGGAAGTTTCATCACCTTATCATTCTATAATCTAGATACATGAATTTCCACCTTTCAAATATGTTAATAACCACTAGTGATTTATGATAAACATTAACTTTCTTGTTCTAAACATTACCTAGAATAAACAGATTATTCAACAATAGTTCCCAAAACACTCTGTGCAATTTAAACAAAAGAACTGCAACTTTTTTTTCCGTACCCAGTACCCTACTTGAAAACCTCAATTAGGAGAAGAGCTACAAGATTATCATAAAACTCACTGAACCAGAATGAAATTATTAAAAGAAAGACAAAAAAACACACGAAAAGACAAAAATACACACTTGGTGGCAAAGCATGCAATGATTAGAGTACGGGTAGATCATATTAGGAGTTGAATAGAACTCCTTCATGTGCTAAAAATGCTCCACCGGAAACAAAAACGATGTCGGTGACAAAGACATTGTTCCTGAGTGTCAAATGTAATGGAACTGTACCACCAGTGAAAACTGATTGCCCATGGTACCATCAAATACTTTCAACTTAATCTATAATCGATATTAATCTACAATCATGTGAGAATATCAAAAGTTTTATTTCATCCTTATACTATGCACTCAATTTGTTTATTTTTTCCTCAATAGGTTATGTGTTTAAAAATGTATTTTAACATATTTGACATATGTTTTCATTCTTTTTATATGAGAATTAATTTGAAATATCATAGAAATCATGTTTTTGCATGTACCGTTTTGTGCAAATGAGGATCAACTATGTCACGTATCGTGCAATTATAGTTTATCGAAACATTTCCCCCTTTTTCTAACTAGATTTTGTGTATATTTGTTTTTATTAATTAATCAAGTTGTACAAGGAAAAAAGAGAATATTATTGTATATAAACTTAATGGATATGGATGAATATGGTAAAGTGAGAGCACATGTGCATACGTGACTTTTTAAAACTGTGCCATAATGTATGTAGAACTCTTTTATTTTTAGCTTTGTTATATTCTATGTAACGTCGAGACCAGTGAGGCAAAATTTAAGTTTTTAATAGTCGCATCCTAATATATATTTTTTAAAAATATCTTATTTGACAACCATCACATCTGTTGACACCGGCTATCTTACAGTACACTTGATTCGATGCGAAATATAACCATAAATATACACCTTTCATTCTATCTTTATCAAACCAAAAGTGAATACTAATTTTGCGACATGTATTTTTTTATTACACATTCGTTACATTCACTTCTAATATATTATTTGCATTTTGTAAGATTTCTCCCAAAATAAGCTGACATTTGAAATTCTTTGTATATGCTCTTATTTTAAATAAATTTTTGGCGACAAAATCAAAACCCATCTCATCTAACACACGACATTTTTTGGTGAAACATTACCGGAAACAATTTCAGATGATATTTTCTGGCGATGATAACTAATATTTGAGTAGAGATATACATTTTTTGTACTAATAAATTCAAGTAGCTTTTATTAATTCATGTTAATTAAGATTGTGACAAAATTGAAAGAAATCCGGTGTTGTATAGCTAACAATGGTAAAATTGTAAACAAATCTGTTAAAATCCGTTAAGCCCGCCATATACTTGAGCTAGGTAGCACGCTAAGTGCACTAGCACTTGAGTGTAGATGCACTAGTATTGGGAAGCACGGAGCTTTAGTCGAGCAAGGGAACACGCACTTTAATTAGGTCGTGTTAAACCGAATACCCATCCTATTCTCCCTATCGACATGACCAACACATGAAACTATTTTTTCCTTAAATTATACCATCCTTAGAAACTTGAAATCTCACATTGCATCATCAAATCCTCAAGAACTTATCCAAAATAGATATAAATCTTGCCTTACATGAGATTTTTTAATTGTTTTTAGTTCATCCTTATACTATGCGTGCGGTTTGTTAGATTTTTTCCCACTATGTATTGAATTTTATTATATATTTCCATTGATTTTAAAAAATAATTTTAGTCTCTTATAAGCCGATTTACTGAAAAAATCATCGAAATTATATCTGTGCAAGTACCGTGGTGTGCATATGCATTTTGAGCTACTGTGGAATGTATCATACATATATAACTTAGCTAATCATTTCTCCAACAATGTTCTTAATATTTTTATAATAATTCAACAAGTTTTCCCTTGAAAATAGAGTTTAGTTTTGTATATTAATTTAAAATATATGGATTACTACCATATATGAATAGAGCGTGCGTATGAAGGAAATTTTAGAATCGTCCCATAACGCATGAAGATTTTTGTATATTTTGGTGTTTTAAATTTAGTCTCACGTCAGAAGTGGTGATGCTAGATTTTAGTTTATCCCTCCAACCATCAATGGCTATTGAAAATTGACGTGCGAGAATACACTGAAAAATTTGAGTCCCAAAAGTTTCATCACCACATCTTTTTTGTAATCTAGACACATAAATTTCCACCTTTCATATATGTTAATAAGCACCAATGATCCATGATAAACATCAACTTTCTTGTTATTAACATTGCCTGGAATAAACGGATTATTGAGAACCAGTTCCCAAAACACTCTGTGATATTTAAACAAAAGAACTAAAGAACTGCAACATTTTTCTCTCCTTACCTAGTAATATACTTGAAACCTCAATCAGGAGAGGAACTTCAAGTTTATCATGAAACTCACTGAACCCAATGCAATCATTAAAACAAGGCCAAAAAAAACACATGAAAATACAAAAACATACACCTGGTGGAAAACATTGCAACAATTAGAGTAAGGGTAGATCATATTAGGAGTTGGAGAGAACTCCTTCATGGGCTGAAAATGCTCCACTGGAACCAAAATTGATGCCGGCGACAAAGGCGCCGTACCTGGTTGTCAAATGCAATGGAATAGTACCACCAGTGAAAACTGGAAATTGCTCACAACACCATCAAATCCTTTCAACTTAAAGTGAATAGATATTAATCTTCAAACATATCAAAAAAAATTAAAAATTTTCATCCTTATACTATACACTCAATTTTTTTTGATTTTTCCCCCTCAATAGGGTATGTGTTTTAAATGTTTTTAAACTTATTTGTCATATTTTTTTCATTCTTCTAATATTAGAATTAATATAAAAACACCATAGAAATCATGTCTGTGCATGTACCGCTTGGTGCAACCGAGCTTTGAGCAACTATGACACGTATCGTGCACGTATAGCTTATCGAAACATTTATCCTTTTTTAATTAGGTTTTATGCATATTTTTTTTATAAATTAAGCAAGTTGTACAAGGAAAAAAGAGAATATTCTTGTATATTAACTTAATGGATATGGATGGATATTGTAAAGTCTATGCGTGATGTTTTAAAACTTTTATGAAGAATTCTTTATCTTTAGCTTAGTTAAATTCTAGTGTAACATTGAGACCAATGAGGCCAAATTTCAGTTTTTAATAGTCGCATCTTAATTGATTAAGACTTAAAAGATAAACATATTTTATCTAACAACCATCATATCCATTGACACCGGCTATCTTACATTACACTTGATTGGATACGAAATATAACCATAAAGATACACCTTTCATTCTATCTTAGTCAAACCAAAAGGGAATAATGATATTGCGACATGTATTTTATTACATATTCATTATATTTCCTAATAGTATATTACTTGCATTTTGAACTCCCTCTGTCCCATTTCAAACGGCACACTTTTTGGTCAACTTTCTCAAATCATGTTTGACCAACTATATTTATGTATAATAATGGTGTATTAAAATTTGATGTTTAGAAAATACATCATGCAGGGAATCCAATGATATCTCAC
>JAULKM010000011.1:5147959-5162461 GCA_032355605.1 Rubia tinctorum | reverse complement strand
TTGTTGGTGCCAAACAGCACCAAATTTCCATCTTCTGTCAAGTTTACGCCGGCCACCGCTTTGCCTCCTGTGTTACTGGACCATACCACGGTGCCAACCGAGTTCATCAAGATGAGATCACCATCTTCGTTGAATTGCAACGTTGCGTTAATTTGAACTGGATCATTCCTATTTGCCGTCCATACTAATCGAGGGAAGTGAATGAAATAGTCTACGAAGTTGGTGTTTCTTCGAATACTGGAGATAAGGACTCCAAAAGTGCAGTCTCTGGACTTAGATACCTCAACAATGGCACCACTGATAGTACAGTAGAAGCCGAACACAAAGGCTGTTCCATCAGTATTTTCTCTCAGAAGGATTGGTGTCAACGAGTGGGAAACAACGTCTGAGCCATTTACAAAAACTGAAGGCAGGTTGACCCATGTACTGGGAAGAGTTGAAGTCCAATTGTAAAATGGTTGGGCAGAAGGCATGGTTGAAGACAACAGAAGCATGGAAGCAATAACACAGGCATGATAATGTCCTTGCTCCGAAACCATGGCCACATCTGTTGGAAAAGTTACACAACGTTTGATCAAACTTTAATCTTACACATTGCAACAACATACGATGATGTTGTTTTCAGTTTATATTACCACTTTAATTATTTGTTTTATAGTGTTGAATCTTCAACACGCATAGCCACTTTAAAAAATTAGGAGCAATGTTCGTAGGCAGGTTTAAATTATTCACTCAGGAGCGGCCTTGACCGTGCGGAGTGGAAATTTAGTTTAAATACTCCCTCTCCTCCGTCCCAGCTAAACTTACACGAAACCTTTTGCACGGTTTTCAACAAACATGTTTAACTGTAAATATATGCAACATCGTATTATAACGGCATGTAAAAAGTTAATATTTAAACACTACATGTTGCCACGAATCTAATAAAATCTCATACGCTATGACGGAGGGAGTACAAAAAAGCTATCGCGTGACTGTCGTCTTTGAAGAGGAATTCTTTAACATAACAAGTGCTATCAGAGTGGAAATTTTAACTTCTACTGATTGAAAAATAATGAAAGAGCAACTTAAACTTACGGTGGGTGTTCTCATTTTAGAGACTCCAGATTGATGTGATAACATCCAATGACCAAGTCAAATTGGCAAAGTCAAGCAGACAGTAAATGCTTAGAATGAGAAGCAAATCCCACGACTTTGTAGGCCTTGGGACCAGGATGTTGAACAAGCATGGTGTGCATTACTGTCGAGGGTGGTATTATAGCCTGAATGCCTGATGCATCAAAATGTTCATTGCTTGCAATACAAAAGACTCTATTAGTAACAAACAACTGCCTTTTCTAGACAGACTGCCTTCAGAAGCTTTAGCAAAAAGAGCAATTGTTTAGACGACGGATTTTGCAGTCCCGCGTGTCTCTAATGTTGTCTTTTCGAGATGAACTGAATGCAAAGTAATGTGGAGTGTATGTTTTTAAGCTAGAGGAGAGTATGGTATTTGGTATGATTACACGAAACTGGTGTGAGCAGTGAACATCCAAGATTTGGTTCCTGAAAAATCGTTTTTGCGAAAAAGTTTGCAAGAAATCCATGTAGCCGGTCAGAATCATAAGCTGTTGGAATGCGAAGATCATCAACTTCTACCCTAGCATTTACAACTGACTGAAATACCTTCGAGTGTCCACTGGCCCCAACTTCACGGTTGAAATTTAACCATGGGGAGTGTTGAAATATGTCAGTATACAACAGTATATCTCACATTGTATGGTCAAAAACAAGATTTTTTTTACTATAAATGATCCTCAACAACCTAGTCCTTGTCCTAGATCAGACTGTTGGTACAGAAGTGATCTGAACGACTTGGTACCATCTGATTTTAAAATGTTACTAGATTAAACTCCTACGTGTTCTTTCAAAGTATGAATTTGTCTATCTTGTGATGGATATGTAAAGCTTAGATTTTGATTATGTTATAGTAGCCAATATGCAACTTAGAAGGAGGAACAAGCAGGAAAAGAGGAAGAAGAGAATAACATATCTGAAGAAGCCGAGTACATAATAAGCTAACATTCTATCAGAATCTGCAGTTCAATATATAGTGAGACTACAGTGAACTGAAGTATAGAAACTCATGAAGCAATTTCCAAATCCTACCTTTTTATCTTTTTAAAGTAAACTGTTGCAACGAGTTACTCTTTTATATATTTATAATAAGAAAAAGACTACAATATGGAGGTAGCTATGAAGCTTAAACTCACTGTAACTATAAAACACGGGACAAACCGCATGCATACATGACACATATAACATAAGTATAACCACACATACTTCAAAGTGTTAAAAGTGTTAAAGTCTGTGCAAAATTAAGTTGGCACCGTGCTGAGGTTGTAGTGTAACCACAGTGTAAGGTGCATGTGTGTAAGATGGGGAAAGTTCAAACCAGAACCTCTGCAGGATCATTGCCATAGCCAACTTTGCTTCAGCCATGGCAAAGTTTTGCCCAATGCATATACGAGGCCCCCCGCCAAATGGAAAAAATGCTACTTGGCCTTTCGTAGCATTGGATATTCCTTCGCTGAATCTCTCGGGCTTGAACTCTTTCACGTCATCACCCCATATCTCTGGGTCATGATGCACTAGCAATATCTGCAGAACGAGAATCACCCCGGCTGGAACCGTAAACTTTCCCATCTTTGTCTCTTCATTAGTTCTTCTATTAAGCGTTGCCACGGATGGATATAATCTCAGAACTTCATTCAAGATCATCGTAACCTGTGTTAATACGAAAATACTCATAAAACAAGCTTTACATTGCTCGAGTCTGAAGGCTTAATTACCAGATTAAATGAATACAACGGAAACCAAAAAATTGTTTAAATTTGACATCTATTGGTGTAAATCGGTGGATAAGACTTACCACTTTCAGATGATTAAGACCATCAAAATCTATCTCTCCCGTCCCAAAAACATGCAAAACCTCATCTCTAGCACGAGACTGCCAGTCTTGATGCTGGCTGAGTAAAACCAAAGTCCACACAAGCAAGGTTGAGGTTGTCTCCTGTCCAGCAAAGTAAAAGAGTTTGCATTCTTCAATAACATCTTCTGTGCTCATACCAAACTCTTTGTTTCCATGTTGTTCAATCTCTTTACGGTTAGATTCCAGTAATATGCCCAATAAGTCATTCATGTTTGCTTCCCCTGCTTCTGTTGCTTTCATTCTCTTATCAATAATACCCCGGATTGTGGCTTTAACCAGCTTATCAATCTCTTTCATTCTTCTGTTCGTCTTAGTTGGCAAAAACCTATAGAACATGAAATCAACAGGCAAGAAAACTTCTGATGTCATCACATGCACTACATGTACATCAAGGGTAAGATATAATCTATAAAGCAATAGGCAATAAATGATTATACCTCAATCCTGGAAAGTATAGTGTTCGGGCAGCTGACATAATACGGTCTGCTTGTTCAGTTTGGAGTTCAAATATTCTTCTTCCTTCTTCATAATTACTGCCAAATGCTGTTCGAGAAATTGCATCACTTGCTAAGGTTTGAAGGGAAGGCCAAACATCTAACTCGCCTGATCCTTGGGGTGAAATTCTTTCCTCCCATTTCTTCAACATTTCATCAGCACTCAACCGAAAAGCTGGCATCATAATCTGATCACAGCAACATTAATAAAAAAAATAAACCAAATCATTTTTGCAGCCTGCAAGGTTATAAAGCCAATATGTTCTACCAGTCACCCTAATGCTTTAAACAAAAAAAGTTTACTCTGAGATTCAAATCAAGCACACCAAAAACACTTTTGATTTCAAACAACCCCGGGTAAAACATGAAGAACTAAGACAGCAAAATTGCTTGGTAGGATGGTACATATCTGAAGTACTCGGAAACCAGAGAGAAACTAACTGCACAATTCACATAAGCATTCACTACATGTATTTAAACATTAAAAAGACCTTAATCTTTTCAAGATGAAATGCGGGATTGATCAACTTTCTGTGTTTGGCCCACTTATCTCCCTCAGCTGCTACTAGGCCAAGCGCCAACAGCTTACTGAGCGGATTAGCAACAGGCTTTTGGAACACATTAGGCTTCTGTAAAACCTCCCTCAAAACTTCAGGATCCTGAACGTTGATTGAAGGCTGTGGCCCAAGCCAGAACATAGAATCAACACCTGGATTATCAAATTTAACATTTAAAAAACTCCATCAAATCAAACATCCAATACTTCTTGATACACTTTATTAAATTTATTGCAAAATGAAAAGAAAAACACTACTAATCACTTACCATATTTCTTGATCAATTCGACGAAGAAAGGCAGGACCCGGGGCACAATATCGTCAGAGGGATTGATGGACTGGGATTTTGATTCATTGATCATCCTTACCAATTCCTTCAAGTCACCGAAGAGGGGTTTGTAGGAATTTCCCAGAAAACCCTCTGCCCTCAGACGCTTCTCCATCTTTCTGGGCTGCAACCACATGGAATTCAAGACTCTCCATGCACAACCCAGAAACCCAATAACACAGGAAACTGCAAATATGTTGTAAAAATTCATGGTTTCTTGTACTTTGGTCGGAAAAACCGGATGATATATACTTTCCAATCGTACTCTAGATGTGCCCGTGAGTGGGGGGAGTGGAGAATATTACTGAAGTATGAACGCATCGATGATTCAACTGTCTCTTCATGGATCAGTGTCATTGACTTCTTAATTGACCAATTCGGAAGACTATTTGAAAGGAAAGAAATTTGTGTATTCCTCCAAATGCCGTAGATTTGTTTTTGATTCACTTAAGTCTAGCTTCTGGATTCACTTAGATTTCGCTTGTTTAATTTTCTGAAGACAGCGTGTAATTTGCGGCGGGTGTGCCAATCACATTTAAATTACTCAAATACTTGTTATGTCATCAAGTCAATTGCTTATCATCTTTGAAAACAGCAGATTTTCCTTATTTACAACAACGTTATTAAAGAAGAACCTGGATCAAAAGTGGTATAACTTTGAATATTTATATTAAGTTTGACAATTTTTCTTTAGTAGAAGTTTTACGTAATTGATTTCTAAAATTTTGATAATATTTATATTTTAGAAGATTATTCATGTTATTTTAGATAACCAATCATAAACAATTATTAACAACGACGTGCCTAATAAAGTGACATCATCATTCTCATCAAGTAGAGCAGGAATACTGGCAAATAGTTGCTAAGAGTTTCAGAAGGTTATTTTCTCCACTTCATAACTCTGTTGAGCGAACTCTGAAATCACTCTTCCATCACGAGTTCGCCAATCGAGTAACCCACCTTTTTCTTTTGGGTTAGCCGCCAGTAGTCTTGGCATTCCGCTCGCGTTGATTTCCTACGGTGACGGTGGTTTGTAATGTTCTGGGATGTATGGGTTTACAAGGTATGGTGATGGGGATGCTGGAACTATCCTGGATTTGGGTTGGAGGTCTCACCGATTAGGTGATAGACCGTCATGTGTGTATAAGTCGGAAGGATTACTCATGTTGGTGGTGGGGCAAGTTTGGATTAAATCATTTGAATGATGTCCTGAAAATCTCGATGCTTACTGTGGATTTTTTAGTCTTTGGGGTATTGTTTTTTGTTTTCGAATTTTACCTTATCTAATGATTTATTCTGTGATTTTCGATAGTATCTTTGGATGGGACTGTGAACTAGCTATGAAGAAGGAAGACGATACAGATCCATCACCTGTGTGGACCAAGTTTGTGGGGGCTGAAGGGAAAAACCCGAGGGAAATATCCAAACTCGCGGTGGCCAAGCCGGAGGAAAAAAACAGGCTTCTCGCTTGACGGACTCGTGAAGAATGAGTTCTTTCATGTGTTTGCTTTACGTTGCCTTGGGGGTGGAGTAGATGTACTGGCGGAGCGAGCAATCACTAATTCTTACTTTTGCTTTTACCTCGCTTAATAAGCGTAGTGATCTCCGAGAGATCTACTAGTCCATTCGGAGTCCACGATCCTTGTATAGAAATCTCGACAGAGGAACTTCTCTCCTTGGAGCCACTATGGCCGCACTATTGATTACTACTTGAGTTTTAAATAAATATAGGTTCGCAGATAGCCATTTATAATTCTTTCTAGATGAAGTTTTGTATATTAAGCAAGGAATTTCGCTGTAATCCTTCGTTTTTGTATGAATCTAAGATTCGATCTAATAAAGTATTTGTTGTATATGTTATGAGTTCTTATATTTTATTTATGGGAATGCTATTCAGACGATACTACTATTACTTCGCTCTCATTAAATTTACTAGGGTTATCAGCTGATAATCTGGTTATTATTTCTAAAATATTACTTTATTAATAAACTTTTCAGAGGTTATAGGCTGAATTGGGCATGCCAGTTAAGTGATCTTAATTAGGATTTGAAGCGGATTGTTCAAACCGAGACCCTCTAACTAATAATGTTTTGCTGTGCTATTCTTATATGCATTTTCTAAATGTATACAGGTTGATCCCGGGGAGGAAGTTCTGACCATCAAGTAAGTATGGGATGATTGCCTATTTTTTTGAGAGTGAAATGTCACTTACCTCTTTCTCACTACTAGAAATCAGACCTTTTACCTCACCTTTTTTACTTCAATTTTTTGGAAATTTACTGAAAACCGAGGTAAAAAGTTCTTGGGATAAATGCAAAAATGACCTTATTAAATTTCGAAAGTGCAGACATAACCCTGTAAAATTTATAAGTACAAAACTAACCCTAAATTTTTGTAAAATATTGCAATTATAACCAAATTGAACTATTCCAGCATTGACCGAACGAATTCCGACATTGACTATTTGTGAAAAGACAAAAATAACACTATTCTTAAAACAAAAAATTTAATGACAAAAATACCCTAGGTTCTTCTTCTTCATCTTCAAACCTACCACCATTTCCACAACCATCTCCGCCACCACACCACCAACGCCTCACCGCCACACCACCAGCTCTTCGCCGCTGCGCAGATCCTGCGCCACCACCTCTGTAGATCCCCTCACCCCCGCCACCCCCGCCGATAGCTCCAATTCGAACAGTACTCCGCCAATCTGGAAAATACATAATATATTGTTTCAAGAGGTGGCAAAAGAACACTTTCTTCTTTGTTTTGAGGCCCATCGCTGGAGCATTTGTTCTTCTTTCTGATCTCATTGGGACACCGCCTCGCTCCGGTGCCAACCCACCACCAATCTGCTGCGGCAACACCACTGAAGGACCCCATCTCCGTTCTCACAATAATACCACCGCCTGAGCTCATCCTCACCAGGAAAGAAATCACGCGGGCAAGTTCGATGGCCCCCTCTCGGCAGAAAAGCCAGGCCCTGTCGATCACGACCTCTCCACAGACAAGCAATCTCGTCGGTGGTGGAACGCTGATTGAAGAAAAATGGAGAAGGCAAGCTAGGGTAGGGTTGAGAAAGAAAAAAAAGAAAGAAGAGAGAAATGGAAAAAAGAAAAAAAAAAAGAATGAAAGAAAGAAGGGAGGGAGGGTATTATTATCTTAAATTTTTTTAAATTTTTTTAACAAAAGGGTAAAATGGTCAAAATGGTCATTTTGACGATTTCAGGGCAATGTGGTCATTTACATTTTGTTCAATCAAATCCAGGGTTATTTTTGCACTTTCAAATTTTACAAGATCATTTCTGCACTTTCGACCAAAACATGGGGGTTAAAAACATACTTTGCTCAAAGTTCTTTTACCTCAATTTTTTTAAACAAAAGTAATATATATTTTTTACCTCGGTAATTTGAAAAATGAGGTAGAAAGTTTAATTTTTACCTCATTTTCAAATAATCGAGATAAAAAATATGAACTAACCGATGTCGGCAACATGACGGTTAGATTTTAGTTTAACTGGCAGGTGGCTGATGTCAGTCATACATCGAATATATTCAAATTGAGGCAATCTGAGATGTAAGTCAACATCTCCAGATTCATCGTTAACAAACGAGAAATGGTCAAAGTGTATTCGACGTCGGTTGAATTAGACCAAAGTCTACTAGGCATTATCGATTTGTATTCGATTATACTTACATACCATCTACGAGTGATGCAGTCGACGTCACTGTTTCTTTGTTGGCAACCGACATGGTACGGGAACATTAGCGATTTTTTTTTGCCTTGTATGATCCATATCGACGTTGTTTCTGATACCATTCTATTGGTATCAAATGCGCACAGACACGTTGCTGACAACGGTTGTTAAGTACAAGTCATGCTAATTAGTATTTTAACTAGTTAATTGTGTTTGATTGATGTTCGTTTGTGGTTTAAACAATCATGTATTATAAAGATAGAAATAAAGATAGAATTGGAGCAATGTAGCATAGTACATAGTATAAATCTTACAGCATCCAAAATCAAAGATAGAAATTAACGTAGCAAAATAAGTTTAACATCAAAGATAGAAATTAATGTGTAACATCCCAAAATACCCATAAAGAAAATACTTTTATTCATCATCCTTCTTCTGATCATCTTCCAAGCCACCACCCTAATCAGCCTAAGACGACACCTTCTGATCATTAAGTCCTCTCGACTCGTCTTGATCCTCATGTTCACCCTCTTACTGGTTAGGCGTATCGAACGGCTGTTGTTCGCATACTCTGTAGAGTAAATCCTCGCTAGCAGTGGAGTATGACTCATTATCAGTATCATGACCTTGTCTAGGTTGTGTTGTAGGCCATTGCAGACGTCCTTCACGTCTAAGATCTTATCTAGGATCTGGCTCCACATCATCCTCGACGATAAAGTTACACATTATAACAATCGAGTTAGTGTATGATTTTAGTAAATGGTATTATAAATCATATAAATTTAAAAAAGAAATGGAAATTAAAGCAATGGAAGGGTATACGTACATCGGGTCTCCTTCGCTGGCTGTTGGCTACCCGCTGGCTGCTCAAACTGTGTCCTCTGATGGCAGATTCTTTCACAAGGCCAAGCACTTCCCGTTCCACACGCAATACTTATTCGTGAAGTACGTCATGTTGTAGTACTTCTGACGCACTAGGTATGTGGACTTCAGAGTCCTGTAGCAGCTTGGTGATCAAGTTTTCATTCGGCAGCTTCATGCTCTTCTTGCTCGCCACCACCATCTCCATATCATTCACGATGGTGTAACCAGAATAGATGTGCTGACCTTCGGCCACATGGAAGGACAACATTAGGTCATTGATGGTGCACTTGATAGAATGACCAAGTGATATTAAGTTCCTTATAATCAGCTCATACACCATGCGCTCCCGCATGCCAAGCTTCCCAATCCTCAGCTCCTTGGGGTCGTCGAGCTCAACCTCCTTGATGCGGAAGTATTTGGAAACCAAGGGGTTTGGGTACAGGAAGTTGGGGCTGCTATTGTCCCTCGGTCAACTGTCCTTAAAGTAATGGTGGCGGACACCTAGGGTGTCGTTCTGAGTCGGGCACCCATTCTCCTTGTTGATGGTCTCGAAACTCACAGTTAGCCTCTTCTTGTTAACCTTCATCACTAAGTCTCCGTTCTCTGTGGCATTGAAGTTGGATTAGAAATGAATCACCTCACCTCCATAGGCTATGGGGTCGAGGCAAAAGAGTTCGAACATTTCTGAAACCTTGCATGTCTCAAGAAAGTAATCAAGGTGATAGGGAACAACTCTAGCCACCTTTATGACCCAGATCTCCTTGATGGGCATGTCCCTCTTTCACTCGTATCATTGTTCATTCTTCTGCATAATCAACAATGATGGGTCAAATTCAGGCCTCGGGGTTGGGGCCTTCTTCGCCTTCTTCTTCGGCGGCTGGGAAGGGCTAGCCTAATCCTGTTCTGGATACTGTGTGGGAGCCACAATCACAAGCCCCTCTTCCTTCAATATAAACTTGTCCAGCTCATCGCGAGGGCGGTAGCTGAAGGTCTTGGTTCACGCCATATGCCTACACAATCATTCAAAAATACACAATCAAAAAAAACCAACAACATTTGCAAAATCAAACGAAATCATAGATTTTATCAATGAACATATTGACATTTAACATTTATCACATCTAATATCTAATATTTAACATATATAAATCAAGCATATATCAACAAACAAACCAAAACCCTAAACCCTAAATCACAATCCAAAATCACATTCCTAAATCATAATCCAAAAGCTTAAACCCTAAATAACAATCCTTAAATCAAAAGCCAAAAGCATAAACCCTAAATCAAAATCCAAAATCACAATCGGTAAACACTAAATCACAATCGCTAATTCCTAAATGACAGTTGATAACCCCGAATCACAATAGGTAAACCCTAAATCACTATAGCTAAAACCTAAATCACAAACGCTAAATCCTAATCACTAATCACAATATAAGTCACAATAACAATCAGAATGAGAAGAAGCATCACATTTATCAAGTAAAAAATAGAATGAAAGAAATGAATGTACCTGTATGCGGAGGGAAGAACCAATGTCGGCTAGGGAAGGGCTAGGTCATTCGTGAGTTGGAAGTTGAGGTCAATGTCAATTAGGGGTCACTCCTTGATGCTTTGTATTCCACGAAAAGGTCGACCTTGGCGATATGTCGAACTAGGAGCGACAAAAATCGCTAACTTGTTAACAAACTGGCCGAAGACTTAGTCGGTGAGCAACGACGGTGCTCTAAGTTCGCTGGGGAAGGGTTTAGATGTGGGTTTTGTGGGGAATGCTTGCTGAAAGGTCGAATTCGATGGTTATCAAAAGATGGGCGAATGGTAGAAGATGGGTCGTTCAAAGTTCGATTAAGGTTCGATAGAAATGAAGGATCATTTGCATTTTATTTATTTATAGGAACACTTGGACCGTGGTCGGTTAATGAAGCTATAAAATTATTTAAAACAATCGATGTCATCTACAGATCGGTTAAAACGTATGTTGCCTATTCGTCGGTTAGTTCAGATATAAATTTATGTATAACGATCGATGTCGCCTACAGATCAGTTTCTTCAAAATGGCTTAATCTAACCGACACATAGTCAAAATTAATTCTAGGTAGTTAAAAGCAAACGAATCGTAACTGATTTGTAACCAATATCAATAATTTGTTATTAAAGAATACTGATCTTTGACCGCGTGATAGTAGGCTTCGTCTATTAGTTCTACAACTGATTTCGACTATTTGTCGACTATTCACATTGGTTAAGCCATGAATTAACGACACAAAATCGATGTTGCCTCTAGGTAATAATTTCTAATCGAATGCATACCTATGTGATGTCGATATCGACTTATTCCATTGGCAGCAAGTCGAATGCCAATATCCAATAAGTAAAACCTATGGTTTGACTTTTATCCAATTCAAGTAAACCACTGGCTAGACATGTATAGACGTAGAGTGACTTAGGGTTTCACTTTAGAAGGTCAAAGGTCACACTTATATATGTATATATATCAGTCAAATGTGTATATTTTGACCTACTACGATGATTTGACTTCCACCCATTATCGGTCAACCATATCCCGCTCAAATGCCAATATAAATACTTAGAACTACAGTTCGCCATGAAAAGGTCAAAGGTCAATGATCAAGCATGTACCAGCCATATGTGTACATATAAATTTGGTTCACTATTAAACGTCAACAATTAAGCATATACTGTTCATTTGTGCATTTAAGGTCTTTAACTAAGGTTATACACGTCAAAGGTCAACGGTCAAGCATGCACCGGCCGTATGTTTACATATAACTTTGATTTTACTATTAAACGTCAGCAGACAAGCATATACTATTCGTATGTGCATCGAAGGACTTTTAATTATGTTATACAGGTCAACAGTCAAGCATGTACCAGCCGTATGTGTACATATAACTTTGGTTTCACTATTAAATGTCAATAGTCAAGTATATACTGTTAATTCGTTTGTGCATTTAAGGACTATTAACTAAGATTATACTAGTGAAAGGTCAAGGGTGGTCAAGCATTTACCGGCCGTATGTTTACATATAACTTTAACTTCAATGTTAAATGTCAGCAGTAAACCATATATTGTTCATATGTGAATCGAAGGACTTATACAGGTCAAAGGTCAACAGACAAGCTTGTACCGGCCATATATGCATTTTTCAATTATATACAACTCATAATATTTTTTAAACGTTGTGGATAAGTATCTCAAACCGATTAGGCATAAATCATTATTTAATTCAAATTATGGGCTGATCGAGATTGTTTTCTATTTTTGTGGGGCAATCGTTTTTTGGCCCATTTCTAGGTTTAACCAATGTCGGTTACATTTTGTCCTTGGTATCGATCGAAGCGATACACTGCCAATATCGGTTAAGCTGACAAAAATGACGTCGTTTTTTACGACTTTTCTATAAATAGACATTTTTGGCTTAAATTTTCAAATTTTGGGCCTTCCCATCAATCTCTCCTATCCAAAAACCTAACCTTCCAGGACCAAACCTCTCAAGTTATGTGTTTCTCTTCCAATTCCTTGTAATTTTTTTTATTTCTTCTTCACATAATCAGAAGGGCATTATTATTCATAGCATTTTGTGGGTAGATCTATGTGAATTTTGTGTTACCCACATGTTGGTTTTGCATGTTCATGCAGGTTTTGGTTTCTCTCTTTCCATAGTCTTAGTGTTTGTCGAATGAATGTATCGATATAGAGCCGATATTGGTACTAAGAATCGTTATATATGTGCATCTGTAGCTTTAGTTTCGATATCAGCTGAGCCGATATTGGTACTAAGCATCGTTATATATGTGCATCTGTAGCTTCAGTTTCGATATCAGCTTAGCCGATGAATGACCAATATAGATCACTCTTGTGAAATCCATGCTAACCAGTATGTGTAAGTCCAATTATTTCATCTAATAATAATAATGTGATTTTTTTATTTAATTGCAATAACTTTAGGGGGAAATGACAAACAATATTAAGGGATTTGGTAGCTAGGAAGATCCTCTCGTTATCGAAAAGGATAACGAGATCCACTCCAATAATCCATGTTTCCTATGCATTACGTCAAAGCAACACTTTGGTGCTATTCCTACTTTGGTAATTTTACTTGACACTTTCAGTTTCGTTACTCATTCCGCAATTGTGAATCACTTTTGTTTTACTTGTAGTACATCCCTCGGGACATGGTAGCACATGTGCCAGCGAGAAGAGTCCCAGTTGTTCTACGATGCAATGACCGAGAGTGACACATGAAATACTCCGGTCCGAAAGATCAAGGCTTTGTCTCTAAAAGGATGGGGAAAGTTAATAGGACAATGGCCTAACAATAGGGGGCATTGTTTTTTCTTTGAACTGTTGGAAGCCACTGATGACCTCATCGTGATAAACGTAGAATGCGCCAATGGGAATTTGAGGCGTAGATGAATTTATTAATTTAACTAAACATTTATTGTATAATATTTACATTTTTTGTGATAACAATTATTCACATCCGAATTACATTTTTACAATTATTAGTTATTTTAATGTAAATAAATTATTTATTGAAATAAATAAATAAAGATTAAAAATATAGAAACAACCAACATAGCACAAATGTTGATTACATATCTGTTGACCAAACCGAGAAACGAATGTCGGTCCTATGATTCGCATAAATACAAACTATTAGCGACAAACACAACCGGCATCGCCTACTCTCAGATCGGCATCGGTTGAAACAAAGTGTGTGACCGCCATCGCCTAGGACAAAGCGACGACATATGGATCCCTAGCCCAAATGGCCAAATCTGATGTCGGGTACATTTCAGGTACATGTCGTACAATCTAAGGTCTCGCCAACACTTTTTTGCATTTCATTTTTTCTTAACCGACATCAGCTACAAGGAAACAATGGTCACAATCCACAATTAACCGACGTCGGCATCACCTCAGACTCGGTATTGGTTGACTTTTGACCTTGGTTAAAATTAAAAAAACTCACGATTAAAAGTACTTCTTACCTCGGTTCCGAACCGAGGTAAAAAATATACTTTTTGCTGCTCCTTTTTTACCTCGATTTTTAAAAATCGAGGTAAAAAGTCATGAATAACCAAGGCAAAAAATGTTGTTTCTAGTAGTGTTTGGTGTTTTTTGTCTTTATTTATAGGGTTTCAATTATGTAATCATGGTGCAATTCTTGCATTCCATTCTCTTGGATCGTGGTCCAACTAAATCAGTGGCGGTGGAACAGTGGGGCTGGAGGGGGCTCCAGCCCCCGCCAAGCCAAAAATTTCAGTTGAATTCTTTTTTGAAATTATGTTTCGGCTCCCTAAGAATTAGTTTATATCACTTCAGCCACCTCAAAAATTTAGAATTTTTTTAAAATGGATAATCAAATGCCACATGTATTAATCCTATTTGTTCACTATATTTTCTATCCTCTTATCTACTAACTACCTATTTTCTCTCCTCACACACACATTCACGCATGAAACCATTTTCTCTTCCAAAAAAAAAAAAATTCTCCCTTCCAAAAATTTCATCATTTAATCCTTTCATTTCCTTCCTTTCATTTCCAAACTCAATAA
>JAULKM010000011.1:5125131-5138054 GCA_032355605.1 Rubia tinctorum | reverse complement strand
TCTCCCCCTGCATTTCAGCACTCCATCAACATCCAGAAATAATAAGCACGTTGAAACATCAACCCAACGGAGCCAATGAAGTTATCCAAGAAATCCAAAACATCATCATGTTCCAACAATAGAGTTCAAAAGCAGCTCTTCTGTTGCTCGACATTAGCATACTATTGAATAGGATATTAACCAGGCGAATGAATAGCTCACCATCAACAGCTCCTGAATTACTAACCATTAGGCTCTTGAAATTTCTCAACTGATTGGAATTTGAGGAGACAACCCAACATCGAGATAAACACGTTTAATGAAAGTGTTAAAACCCTCAATATAAATAAAAAGAGTTTATGGTAATGAGAGAAACTACATTTTGGATATTTTAGTTGGTGTAGTCATTATTTGCCGACGCAACTCCACCCAGTTTGATATGAACTTTGGTTTAACCTAATTAGTTTAATAAATAATTACATGTTCCAACATAGCCTATCTAACCAAGCGTGTAATAAATCAAGACAAAAACAAAGGTGAAATCCACCTACATCTGCTGGGCCTGGCCCAATTCAGAATGAATCAACTAATCAGAAAGATATAGTACAAAGTATATCATACAATTATACTTATCTTCTAATTATTAATGTGTGAATTCTGCAAGCTCCCCTTGCTACCAATCTGCCTTGATCAGGCACCTTTTGACCTCAAAATTCATCGACGCTGGATCACCTCCTACCAAGGAATTAAGGTATACGATTCTGAATTTGATCAATAGGTTACGGTATGTTGGAACATATGTATACTGGCTCTCGCAATACTCTCGAAAATATATATATAATCTGTGTGCAGACTTTTTGCAATTCAATTCATTAAGGACTGCAGTCGCGATGTCCTCTATATATAGTCCATTTAGCGTATTGGAAATCTCAATGATTATCTCCACAATATTTCTATTCCTTATCTGCTTCTGAAGCATATCCAAATCTCTTAAATAAAGAAATTTTCCTTACCTCAAATATCACATAATATTCCATAAATCCAATTCCTTAATTATAGGAATTTTCTATAAACCATGTATGCTTCTAACACACGCCTAAAATAATATTGCATAAACTCCAAACTTGCATAAATCAATATCACGCAATATTATGTCATCTGTTAAATCCTTTGTCTTCAGCTTTCCATATGTTCCAACATGGAATGTTTTTCTTTTTCCAAACTAGTTCACAAATGCCAATTTCTTAATCAATGCAAATCACATGACTTTACAATCTCTCCATTTGGCATTTTGTGGACCCAACCATTTTGGAATTAAAACCACAAAGAAAAACTTCCAAGCTCACAATATAAGTCTGCCAGAAACCCCTTATGTTGGAACATATGCTAATCACCAAATCTGAATTAAATAAGAATACCACGGGAAACCAAAAATCCGGAATGAATTAAGATTACAAACCAAAAATAATATCCAAAAATCTCCAAAATATTCTCCCCCTGGGGCCATGAATATGCCAAAGGTAACCAAAACACAGAAACAAGCATGGAGTAACACAAAAAAAATATGCTCCCCCTGAATTCAACACCTAATCTATGTTGGAACATAGTCAGTTTAGAACAATCAATCATGTTCAGAAGCATATACATATGCTTCCAACCGAGCCTTCTCCCCCTCAAGTTTAACCTTCTCAGTCTCCAAAACTGCAATCTGAATAGTAATAGCTCTCAGCCTTGCATTCATAGCCATTAAATTGACTTGTTTCTCATCACCAGCAGAAGTAGAAGCAGCGGTCTTAGGTTTCCAAGGTAGATCCTTTACCTGTCTCATGCCAAAGGTCTTTTTGTTTGGCCTTAGAGGCTCAGTCTCCACAATCTGGTCTTTTGGCTTAGCCTTAACTCTCTCACTTCTTACAAAGGAAGAGATGATATAAGGGTAAACCAATGCATGCTTGGCCTTTGGAGAGATTTCCTGCCTCACAATACTTTGTTGAATAAGTAACCCAAGATTGACAGGCTTATGTGTTCCAACACAGTACAACAACTTAGCCATTTCCCGGGTCAAAGTTGTAGTGTTTGTAGAAAGAATCCAGTAATTTACCACAACCTGATAAAGTCCAAAGAACTTGGAGGATAGACATGATGCTTGAGAATACCCAGTTTCAGGTCACTCAATCTTAACCCCACCATAAATTTCATCCAAAATCTGATCATCATTGACCTCCATCTCCTCAGAAAAAATTCCTTCAAACTCAGGTGTTTTTAACCCCAACAATTGGTTAATTTTCGCAGCAAAAAAGTTAATCACCTTCCCCCGGACATATACTCTATTACACCAGGGTGAGTCCTCCTCCAAGTTCCCAACCATTAAATTTGAGTAGATCTCACAGACTAACTATTTGTTGTAGTCTAAAAACATAGAGGCAGCTTTCTCTATGCCAATCAATTTCAGAAAATCAGAAGAAAAAAATCACTTGGTTTATATGCTATCAAGTCTACTGGCCTCTCAGATATAATCTTCATCTGGGAAAGCACTTTTCTCATTTCCTCACAATCCTCATCATAAAAAATATCTGAGAGAGCATCAATTACAGGAGGTGGAGGTGAAGCAGATGTCTTCTTGGGTTTTGAAGCAATGCTCTTGCTCTTCTTTACTGGTTGTAATGACTCAGGTGCTAGCTCCTTCCTCTTGGATTTCCTCAATCTGGTTTGGATGAAATCATCCAAAACCTCATCACTGGAATAGGTCATATTTGGTTCCTGTGTTAGAACATGCTCTGACTCAGGTGCTTCTTGCATACCCTGTTCAGTCTCTGTAGTTTCATGTGTTCCAACATACCCAGTTTCATCAGACTCTTCAACCTCCAATGTTGTAACATGCTCTTCTCTCTGAGCAGTATCCAAGTGCTCTGTCTCATCCTCATCAGCCTCAGTTATGGGGTCATCTCCCTCTTTCTTCTTAACCTCATAAACTTCCACATCCTCATACGCAAGTCCTCCATAATCATCCTCCATCTGGTAATCCTGAGCTCCCATATTGTCACCAGTTTGCTCAATTTCCTGTTCATCCACATTCATAGCATTATCACGATCTTCTGCTTCCTGGTATGTTGGAACATAACCACCTTCTTCTCCATCTTCACTATCAGACAGAACAATAATTGTGGGCTCCATTGCCCTGATTTCTTCATATCTTTGTGCAGCCGCAAAATCAAATGAAACAAACTTATTTGATTATAAGACCTGATCACCTCCAATCCTTCAACTTCACTCTCCTCTATCTCCTTAATGTGGACACAACTCGGACCAGAGGCATAAGAAAATACATGGAACATGTCCTTTCCTCTATGCATGTCGTATGCACCTTTCAGTAGTCTAGGGTTATAGTTTTCAATATAATCTAAATCACCTATGTCACCAGTCAATAATTCTTCAATATCAACCTCTAGAACCTTGCCTTTCAACTTTTAAAATTTTGTCAAGTCTATAGAAATGCTATTAGCTTGCACCCATTCAAACAAATCATCCATACACTCGAACTCTCTACCTTACCAAACCATGTGAGGAGTATCAGGATCAGTTACCTTTTGATAAGAAGACTTGCTTTTGTTTGGATCATTATCCTTATTTTTTGTGCCACCGGGGGGTGAGGTATGGAAGATGAGGGTTTTCTTGGTTCCTTCTGTCGGTCATTGTTGTTGGTTGAGCTTCGGGTGTTTTTTGGTAAAAAGAATTTGAGAAGGAATAAGTTTGTGTCTTGGTAAAGCTAATATTGGTGATTTTAATAGGCAAATATATCAGCAATATCTTCTCCAAAATAGCTTCCAAATTTTTGAGGATTTGGTAGAGAGGTAGCTGAAAATGAGGGAATGTGGAGAGATGGAAAGAATTTGAAACACAATTAACTTCTTCCCCTTTTTTCACCTCTTAACCCGCACCATTTTTTCTCTTTCCAAGACAAATCATTACCTTTCTTCACTTGTCAACTCATGTCAAACTTCTTGAAATTCCAACAAAGTTTCACACCTTCTATTTTTGTTCTCCTTTTCTTTTTCTATTCTTTTTTTGTTTTTCCGTATTTATAAACAAACACAAATAAATTACTAAAACTGTACAGAGATTATTTATTCGAGAAATACCTCACAGTCTACACACACCCAAGTGTTGTCTGAGAAGCTCAAAGGTAGCAGAATCCAACGATTTTGTGAATATATCTGCAAACTGATCACATGTTGGAACATGTGCAACTACCACTTTCTTTCTTTCAACCAGATCCCTAATAAAATGATGTCTGATGTCAATATGCTTTGTCCGAGAGTGTTGAACTGATTCTTTGCTATATCAATCGAACTTTGTTGTCACGTAAAATCTTTAGAGACCCTTGTTGAATTTCATAGTCATTCATTATTTGCTTCGTCTATAGTAATTTTGCACAACAACTTCCATCAGCAATATATCCAGCTTCAGCAGTTGATAAGAAGATCAAATTCTACTTCTTACTATACCAAGAGACCACATCCGTGCCAATAAAGAAGCAACCACCAGTCATACTTTTACGATCATCTGCATTACCAGCCCAATCAGAATCAATGTAGCCAATTAGACACAAATCTTGATTCTTAGAATACCATATTCCATAATCAAAAGTCTCACTAACATATCGAATAACCCTTTAGACTGCAGTCAAATGGGATTCCTTTGGATTAGCCTGAAATCTTACACACACCCCTACGCTAAACATATATCTGGTCGACTGTCTGTAAGGTACAAGAGACTCCCAATCATACACCTGTATAATTTTTGATCAACTGGAACACCTTTCTCATCCTTCTCCAATTTGCCCATAGTCTTCATTGGAGTTCGTACAGATCGAGAACTACTTAGTCTGAATCTCTTCACCAGATTCAAGGCATACTTGCTTTGACTTATGAACAACCCATTCTTTTCTTGTTTTATCTTAAGTCCTAGAAAGTATGTGAGTTATCCAACCATGCTCATTTCAAATTCATTCTTCATCAGGGATACAAAATCGTGTACCATACATGGTGCAGTAGAGCCAAACACAATATCATCCACAAAGATTTGTGCATTCAAAACCTTTGAGGATTTATTAAGTACAAATAAGGTGTGATCTACACCTCCTCGACAGTACCCTTTCTTAATGAGAAAGTGTGTCGGTCTCTCATACCATGCTCTTGCCGCCTGTTTCAGACCATATAAGGCCTTCTTGAGCCGATACACGTGATGTGGATAGTGAGAATTTTCAAATCCTTCAGGTTGTTCCACATACACCTCTTCATTGACCACCCCATTCAAAAATGCACTTTTGACATCCATCTGGTATAATGTGAAATTCATAGTACATGCAATAGCAAGTAAGATCTCAATTCATTCTAACCTGGAAACTAGTGCAAATGTCTCATCAAAATCAACTTCTTGAACTTGAGTATATCCTTGAGCAACCAGCCTTGCCTTATTTTGAGTAACCTGTCCATCAGCATCAGATTTGTTCTTGAAGATCCACTTGGTGCCAATAACATTTACCCCTTTAGGACGAGGAGTGAGATACCATACATCATTGCATTCAAATTGCCCAAATTCTTCTTTCATTTCCGCAATCCAATATTTATTAAGTAGAGCTTCTTTTTAATTCTTCGGTATCATCAAGAGAAAAGACATTTCAAGTTAGCGAGTTCTATATAGTTTACCCTCGGGATTGAGCGAGTTCTCCTTATGGTGGGTTCAGTTGCCACCTGTGTCGGAACATGTATAGTCTATGTAGGAACATGCCATGTGGCAGTGGGAGAGGATGTTCCAACATGGTCTTAATTGTTCAGATGTTTCAACATGGTTCAACTGATCAACCTGACTATCCTGTGTTGAAACATAGTCCAGATCTGGGTCATCTTCTCTTCCAGTTGATACCTTCTTATCATTGGCATCATCCACAATGACATTTATGGATTCCATGAGAGCGTTTGCATAAAGGTTGTATACCCTATAGGCACGACTATTCACAGAATACCCAAGAAAAATACCATTATCACTTCGGCTGTCAAACTTTTCCAATTGCTCTTGATCTCTCAGAATGTAGCACTTGCTTACAAACACATGAAAATAGGAGACATTTGGCTTCCTCCCCTTTCAAATCTCGTATGAAGTTTTGCTGGTGAATGGACAAAGATACACTCGGTTTATTGTATAGAATGATGTATTAATGGCTTCTGCCCACCATTTTTTGTGTATTTACTTTTCAGCAAGCATTGCTCTATCCATTTCCTGAAGGGTCCTATTCTTCCTCTCAACAATATCATTCTGTTGAGGAGTGATCGGTGTAGAGAATTCATGTTGAATGTCAAGTTCATCACAGAAATAACTGAATTGAAACTTTTCAAGTTCTCTGCCATGATCACTTCGAATACGAACAATATTTCCTACTAGACTTCCTTTCTCTGTCTGCAACTTTATCACAAAACTTTTGAAGACATCCACAGTATCATATTTTTCTTTCAGAACAGCTACCCAAGTGTATCTAGACAAATCATCAACACAGACGAAAATATACTTCTTACCGCTCACACTAGGTGTGTTGAATGGACCCATCAAATTCATATGCATTAGTTCCAGCATTTTTGAGGTAGTGATATACTGAACTGGAGAGTGAGGAGATTGAATTTGTTTACCCTATTGGCATGGTCCACAGACAATTCTTTTTGTGCCTGTGAGTGTAGGCATACCGCGTACTGCCTTCAAGTTGGCAATTTTTACCAAGGTTTTGTAGTTGATATGACCAATATTTCTGTGCCACAAAAATCCTTCATCTAGTTTTGAACTAAGACATTTTACCTCTTGTTCTAATAAATAACAGTTGTCTGATGATTGAATACCTGATAGAACGTTATATTCACCATGTTTCACTGTGCACTTGTCTTTCTAAAATTCAACAACCATGTTGTCATCACATAATTGACTGATACTCAATAGATTTTCCTTCAGGTCTTCAACGAGCAAGACACTAGAAAAAACAGGGAATACTTCAATATGTAATTCTCCCTTTCCAACCACTCCGGTATTCTTTCCATCGCCAAAAGTAACAACCCCCCCCCCCCATCATATGGTTTATTTTTTTTCCAGAAACTTATGGGTTCCAGTCATGTGTCTAGATCAGCCACTATCAAAGTACCACGAGTCTCTAGAATGTGCAATAAGAGAAGTAGAAGCAACAAGGCAGGTATTTCTGTGTTTAGTAATTCATGTTTTTCTGATCATCTTTTACCGTTAAACATCATCTATATTGGAACATGAAGCTAGTTGTCGTACATTCATGATGTCTCAAAGTAATCTGAGACATTGTTCATCTATATGACCTTGATACATGCAGTAGCTATAGATGAGAGGTTTCCGTTGACTAGTCTTGGTAACCTTTATCTTTATCTCTTGAAATCTGATGTGCTGATTAGTGGATTTTCACAGTCAATTTATGTCGATCTCCAAAGTTCTTTCCCATGGTCAGAATATCATCAAGTTTTGCATTTACAGTGTTTAGCTTGGTAATTGCTGCCTCTACCATCTCAGCTCTCTCAGTACTGGATTTTAGGCTCAACTTTAATTCTTCAATTTCTCTTCTGAGTTCATCAACCAGATTTAGCAATTTATTTTCTATCTCAACCAATTGATTTCTCTCTATCTTCAATGATTTGTTCGTATCAACCACTTTTAGCCACATGTCATACATATTTTCATATGCAGTGTAGATTTCTTCATTACTTGCAGCTAGGCCTTTATCATCACTGGAGATGCCATCTGAACCCGTGTTGGAACACACAGTCTTGTCTCTTTTTGACATGTTGGAACATACATCATCAATATCATATTCATCATGAACTTTTGCTCCAAATTCCACATAATTGCTTGTAAATTCCTCTTTCTCATCTTCTTCATCTTCTTCATCTTCACTCCATGAGGTGACATAAGATTTCCCTTCCTTCTTTCGGGTATTAGCACATTCAGCCTGGATGTGCCCAAATCCTTCACATTCTCTACATTGAATTTGTTCAGGCTATTTTGCTTCACCACCTTGATTTCTACGGAACTGCTGATTTCCTTGTTCCATGCGAATTCCACGATTATTTCCAAATTTTTGTGCCCGGGGTTTGTTGCCACCAAATCTTTCTTGTGATTTATTGTTTATCACCTTCTTCAACATTCTTGAGAATTTCTTAGTAATGAGAGCAAGTTGTTCAATACCATTATCACTATCGGATTCATAATTGACTCGTGATGACGATGTTTTGAAGGCCAACTTCTTTTGAGCTTTCTTTGCAAGTTGTTCCATTTCCATCTCATACGTCTGTAGTGATCCTATTAATTCATCCAAGGTCATAGTGGCTACATCTCTGACTTCTTCTATTGCTGCAACTTTCATTGCAAATCTTTTGGGCAGTGATCTCAGAGTCTTTTTCACCAAATTTGATTCCTTGTAAACTTTTCCAAGTTAATATGCCATATTGGAGATATCTCTGAGTTTTCCATTAAATATAAGAATAGTTTCATCCTCCTCCATCTTCACTTCTTCAAACTTTGTAGCCTACATTTTTAGTTTTGATTCACTTACACGACTCGTTCCTTCATGAACAATCTGCAAAGTATCCCAAGCCTTCTTTTCTTGATGACATTTAGATATCAGTTTAAACTGATTTTCATCCACTGCCGTGAATATAGCATTCAATGTCTTTGAATTTTCTAATGAAGCCTTTAGTTCATCAGGGGTCTAGTTGACTTCTCTTTAAGCTTCTCCTTCTTTGTTCTCAATTCCCTTTTTCTCCTTTGAGCTAGATTCGACATCCTCAGTAGGACGGCTCCATTCAGTTTCAACAAAATGCCAAGCCAGTTCATCTAACGAGTTGATAAACACTCTCATGAGTGTCTTCCAATAATTGTAGTTGGTTCCTTCTAGCAATGGTGGTCGATATACTGAAGCTCCTTCTTTGTGGTACATGGTAAAACCGGATCACATTTTCCTTGTCACAACCAAGGTAAGAATATGTGAATTAGCTCTGATACCAACTGAACTTTGGTTTTAACCAAATTAGTTTAATTATTAACTTTGTGTTCCAACATAACCTATCTAAACAAGCGTGTAATAAATCAAGACAAAAAGACACAAGACTTGGTTACGCAGTTCGGTGAAATCCACCTACATCTGCTGGGTCTGGCTTAGTTCCATATGAATCAACTAATCAGAAAGATATAGTACAAATTACATCATACAATTATACTTTTCTAACTATTAACATATGAATTCTGCAATCTCCTCTTGCTATCGATCTGCCTTGATCAGAATCCTTCTGAACTCAAAATCATCAACGTTGGATCTCCTCCTGAGGAATTAAGGTATATGATTCTGAACTTGATCAACATGTTATGGTATGTTGGAACATATGTATACTGGCTCTCGCAATACTCTCGGAAATATATATAATCTGTGTGCAGACTTTTGCAATTCAATTCATTAAAAATTGCAGTCGTGATGTCCTATATATAGTCCATTTAGCAGATTGGAAATCTCCATGATTATCTCCACAATATTTCTATTTCCACAATATTCCTATTTCTCATCTGCTTCAGACGAATATCCAAATCCATTAAATAAAGGGATTTTCCTTATCTCAAATATCTCATAATATTTCATAAATATAATTCCTTAATTAAGGGGATTTTCCATAAACCATGTATGCTTCTAACACGCGCCTAAAAAATTGCATAAACTCCAAACTTCCATAAATCAATATCACGCAATATTTTGTCATATGTTAAATTCTTTTAGGTTCCAGCTTTCCATCAACATGAAATGCTTTTCTTTTTCCAAACTAGTTCACAAATGCCAATTTATTAATCAATACAAGTCACGTGACTTTACACGATCAAAGTGAACCTGTCCAGCCAAGCCCACATAATCCAAGTCAAATTGAATCGGACGAACTAGAAATCAACTAAATGTATCTTTTGCCAGTGAGTTGTTATTGTCACCTGAAAGAGGGTTCATTGCTTTGGAGTGGCTTGATCCTTCCCTTGGTTCTGAGCCTTTTGAGTTTATATTTTTTTTATGAAGCTCGATTGAGAGAGGCTAAAGTTTTATCTGGAGGGTGGAATTCCAACATTTGGCATTCCTATGAGAATGGTTGGCACCACCTACGTCTACTGCATTACATTCCTTTTGAGCCTACTACGTGTGATTTCTACTTAGTTGGAGAAAGCAAAGAGGAAGATGAGGAGGAGGAGATGAAATATGACCATGTTGATCAGTTTGGAGTCGGTCCATCTGGTGTTCATGAAAACCATTCCTTGGATGATTATGATTTGCATACCTGTATAGCTTGTGTTTTCTATTTGGACTGGCGAGATATATCTGCAACGTACTGATTTGGGAAGAGAGACGCGGTGCACGTTGGAGAACCAATGCCCGGTCAAATGAGTGAATTGATGCACCGACAAGAGGAATTTTTCAGACATTATTGCATCCATCCACCACCTCAGTGAGTTATTATTTTTGCCCCATTGTTCTTTGATTTTCTTTTCATTGAGGACAATGCAATATTTAAGTATGGGGGTGGACATAGTACTTGTTGAACTGTATGGTTGTATTTTGTACCTGTATTCCTGATTTTCAAAGTATTAATTTAAAAAAATTTACGAAAAAATTTGGGATAAGTCAAAAAACAGAGAGAGCGAATTAGGTAAAAATAAGGTAAGCCTAATCACTATTAGAATGGTCAATAATAGGCCTAAGTCACAAATGAGTGGTTATGTGAAAACTTAAAAGGGTGCCAAAGCAGAATGAGAGAAAATAAGGAAGGATCTTTAGTACTTTTTTATGCTTAGCATGACCACGTTCACTCATATGTGTGTTGAATTTATCGGATAGATTGTTGTAATTTCTAGGATCATATTTTATTTTATTAGCCCAGATCATGGTAATTTATATTTTTCATGAGTGTTTTTCATTAGCTTACTCGAGGACGAGCAATGTCTAAGTATAGAGGAATTTAATATGTTGTATTTTGTATAGTATAACTAGTGATTGTTAGCATACTTTAGAGGTATTCTAGACACATATTTGTTGAATTTTGTCATCCACGGGTGATTCAAGGAAGTTTAGAAATCAAAGAATTTACAAAAATATTGAAGATTTAAAGTTGAAGATAAAGAGTAGAAGACCTACCGTTGATCTCAGAAGTGAAAATCCGAAGACAAAGAAGAGAAGACTAGCAACCAACCGAGGGTTGCCAGAAAACCACGACCACGCTGCGAACGCGACCGACGGGAAGATTTCTTGTCCTTGTCTGATTTCGTTTATTTTCACGTTTTAGGTGGGAATCCCATTCCTATCAGGATTATTTACTTTTTCTGTTTTTGGTAGAATTAATTAGAATTTAATTAGAATATTTATTTTAGATTCCTTTTCTAGAGTACTTTCAAGTATTTAAACTTAGGATTTTCGTCGAACTAGATATCATTCAACAATACATTATTTCATATTTTCTTTAGTTTATGCTATGAAAAACTCAACTTTTAGTTTCATTTGACAATTGAAGTCATTGTGGATCTGGTTGTGAGATTCTACACTCTTGTTATATATTATTATTATTATTAGTTTTATTGTTTTTTAATTCATTGGATTGTGTTGATTTATCTAGTTTGGTCATCTAGGTTAATTGTTATTGTTCATAATACTATGATTTATGTGCTTCAAACACTAGATCCGTTCATGTGGCAATTCATGATTGCATGGGTGTGTGGTTATGACTTATGTTTATTGTGAAAGAAAATTAATTGCATGTTAATACCAACATATGGTCATTATTACATGTATCTCATGTATTTCTGGTCTTATTGCTATTGTTTATTGAGTATGAAATCAATTAATATTAAGTATTAGAGAAAAGTTTTTTTTAACCCTATGTTTTGATCGAGAGTGCAGAAATGACATTGTAAAATCGAAAAGTGCAAAAATAACCCTGAATTTTGTTGGTCGAAATGTCAATGGTCAAATGGCTAGAAATTGTTGAAATAACTATTTTACCCTTCTATTATAATAATTTTAAAAAAAAAGTAGTAAAAACATTTTCAACCTTATTTTTTTCAAATTTTCTTTCTTTTTGTCTTTTTCAAGATCTGGAAGAGCGACTCCGCGCCGACACCCCCCTCACCGGCTATGACAACCTGAAAATCCAGTGCGCAAACCAGAGCTTCCTCTTCCTCGGCGACAGCAGGTGGAGCCACGACGTTCAGGCAAGCTCTCTGCTCGTGTTAAACCATGACAAGAAGAAAATCTTTGACGCGTTTGAGAACAAAGGTGCTCCAATGAGCGATGCCAGCATTGCAAGCTTTTTTCAACCAGACGCGCGTGTACCAGCCTGGAATGAATGTCACGAGAGGCGAATTGATCAATCGCACCAATTGGCAGTAGCAGAAGAAAATGGAGAGCATTGGGAAATGGAGAGATAGGGTTTATGAGGTGCACAACGTCGTCTTCAGCTTCTGGTCACGGAAAATAACCGATGTCGACGGGCAGCGAACAAATTTTGCAGCTCGATTTGGAGCTCAACGAGGATTCCGAAGGATTCCTCGTCGTGGAGAATCCCCGGTTCAACGTCGACGGTTCCTCGGGGAGGAAAATTTGAGCTTTGTAGATATAAATAGGCAAGGAACCATAGGTGTTTCTTTTGATTATTGGCTTCTAGATGCTGGCCAACGGGACCAAAAGGCAAGGGTCTTTGCGAAGCTGGAAAATGGAAAGTAGGGTGGAGCAGCATCTGGGGTGGTGAAGCGGTGTCTAGGTTTTGGCACGGGGTTAGTGGTGGGGTAATAATTCCTCCTGCGGTGGCATAGATGAAAAAGAAAAAGATGATGGTGTTTGAAAATGAAGAAGATAAAAAAGAAGGGGT
>JAULKM010000011.1:5088615-5107831 GCA_032355605.1 Rubia tinctorum | reverse complement strand
GAGAAGGTGAAAAACTAGGGTTTTTAAGCCCCCAAGTCGGGCCAAGAAGGATGAGGAATGAGTGGATGAAGTTCTATATATAGTACAAGAAAAATGGGAGTAAAAAGCAAGTTGTAGGTCATCCTTCGTGAGTCACGACCATTCCCTCGTGCTCGCGACAGAGGGAAGTCCAACTCTTAGCTCATTTTGTTTTGCTTCCTCCGGGTGAACCGTTGATTCACTTTGGGAGTTCTTGTAGTTGTTTTTGTAGTACTCGAGAATACGAATCCAATGGTTCCATACTTGGAGGCTGGTTCCTTTCGGATAATTCTCAAAAATCTGGTTCAAAACATAGATCATTCTTCATCCTCTACTTTGCTCTCTTTCTTCACTTTATCTTCTACCACTTTGTAAGTGGCCTTCCTTCTTCTACCACTCTTGTGAATGGCCTTCTTCAATGATAGAATCAATATAAGCTCTCATATAAGTCCTCAAACCTTCAAAGATAGTCTTCAAAATCTTCCAACAATTCCCTTGTTACACAAAGTCCTCTAGAAAAGTAATAAAAGCGCAAAGTTACTCTTAACTCTCCTTAGAGAATTTCAAGGAAAATTTCCACACATAGAGCACAAAAGTGTATAAAAGTGAATCCAAAATGTCCAAAAATAACCGTATAAAATGGACACACCAATGTTGCTTTTCAAATTTCTCTTCCAACTCTTCTGATCCAACCCCTTGCCCTCAGTTTTTGTTTGAAAAGCCAAGGTTTCCGCCTTCAGCTGTTGATTGTTGAAGATCCTCCTATTGCGTTCCATCCATATGTTGTATAAACATGTACACTCTAGCACCAACTTCTTTGTTTTCTTCTTTGAGCCATCTGCATCAATCTCCTCTTCATCTGTCTTAGGTTGCCACTGCTTCTTGTAATCTGCAAACTCCAGAACATCTCCCTTGTGTAATTGCAGCTTACAAGCATATGTGTCGTTGTTTCTTGCTCTATTTCATAGAGACAACAATCGGGTTGATCCTTCAAGATACCAAACTCTTGCAATCTTTCCACCATAGTCAATTTCCCATTGATTAACATCCATAGAAAAAATGATACTGAGGGTGAATTTTCTTGTGCCATAAAATATTTGCCTTTGTCCTTGTATCTTCTTCTCATTTCAATTTGTTATAGATCATCATATTTTCTAGCTTGCCTTTTCTGTTCACACAACTATTCAGCTCATTGTATATTGTATGTCTCAGCTTTATCAACACTTTCTAGGTCCAGCTATCAACTACTCCATTTTTGCATTCAATAAACTCTTTCCCATTTAGGTAGTAGGTTTGTACCCATCTGATCCACAATATGTTCTTTTTCTTGTTCAAATCCTAAATGTGTTGACATAAAGCAGCCAAGTTTTAGGTAGCTAGATCTCTGATTCCCATGCCTCCTTTTCATTTCCCTCTACTCAGTAAGCTCTAGGCTGCAGCATTAAAGCCTCTCTGCCCTTTTTATTTCTCCCATAAGTAGGAGGTGCAAATTTTTACAATTCTGCTATGTACTCCCTCTGGTAACTTAATTATACTGATCATATAACTAGTGATGCTTAATAGAATAGAGTTCTAGAACAGAGCTATCTACTCCCTCTGGTAACTTAATTATACCGATCCAGTAATCATTGATTCCCCTTATCAGTCTCGGTTTCCAATAAACTACGGGGAGGGCAGGTAATGGACCTAAACAGGTACACTATTTGATTCAGAGAAATCAACATTAGGAGACCATGGTTTAATCACAATTGGTTTTCAATCATAGAAGAAATTACCATATCTTATGATTTCATCTCTACACAGTTTAGATATGAATTTCACAAAGAAAATCCCCTTCTCAATCATCCATACCTTCAGTTGTTTTTCCCCCAGATTCTGGCAAGAAATCCTTCACTTAAATTGTGGATTACTCCCAGCGCCTTACAAACTGCTGTTGATTCCCACAGTTTCATACTTTCTTCTACCTCCTCATTTGTAATTTCTCTCATTTCCATTCCTTCCACAATGATTGGCTCATAATACTTCACTTCCTTCAAATCATCTACAAACAATTTACTCCAGGTTTTTCCTTCATCTCCATCCATTCGTTCTCCCCGGAAAAGTTTATTCCCCTCCATTTTTTCACTTTTGACCCTGCGATCTCCTCATCTTTTTGAAATTTGCTCTTGACTTTTGATTCAAGAGTTGCAACTCCAATTGCAGTTGGCATTACTCTATTCTCCTTGTTTTCTCTGTTTAGTACCCTTTTCAAGCCTTCATTTCTCCCAAAATCATTGACCCTCGCTGATGTTTCATTTCTTAACTTCTCCCCCCACATCAATCCACACTCTGCTGTGTGTTTTCTTTGCCAATTTTTGGGGCCTCGATCTGCCCATGGCTGCATAAATTGTTGGATCAAGGTTTCCGAGACATTGGAAAAGTGCACAATCGAGTGTGTGTAAATTTTCCCTAGTTAGAGAGAGAAAATAATTATCTTCTTTTTCTTCATTCATTGGTTTATTTTACATATTGTTAATTTTCTCTAATTCATAGATTCTTACAAAGGATCACAAGCCGTATTCGCAAGATGATATCAACATTGCAAGAAATTACTTAGTTAGGTATAGTGTCAATGCCCTTTCCGCTTCTATTGGAAATCCCAACGTAGCAGTATTATAAGTACCTAGTCTATATGTTGACATTGTCATTGGAATAGAATTTTCTAGATTTCTATTCCTTCCTATTGATTGTTGTTTCGATTGTGTAGTCTATAGATTTTTTATAGATAGTGTGAAAACGATATGTATTTTTCTGTATCATTACCTATTATATGAGGCTTTCATGTAGTCGGATTCTAATGAAATAGCATAATTTGACCATATGATCTGAATTACGTTCTGCTCAGAATGAATTTCCCAGTATCTACAACTTTCTCATTGATTCGGCCGATAATTATGATTTTGGAACACATGATCTGATTCATGTTCCGAGTTCGGAAGATATTTTCTTGCATTAAATGCTTCCAAATCAAGAATTCACAGCTTCCAAATGGAAATAACATCTGATGCAGAAACTAATTAGGCAGGTGGGAGACTTGTTCCTAACTCGGAACCTTTCACAAGTTACTAGCTCGGAACCTTTCACAAGTTACTAGCTCGTAACTCATTAATGGCTTTGACGAGAAGCACCGTCTTCCAAGCTCAGAACAGAATAAAGGTGGTTCCTTCCTCCACTTCGAAGACGGTTTTGAAATGCCTTCCATTTTTGTATTGGAAGGCGGTTTTCGGAACCGCCTTTGATCATCATCAATCAAAGGCATGTCCAGAGAAGTCACCCCCAAAGTGACTTCTCTAGTTAAAAGGAACCGCCTTTAATAGAGGCTCCTCCACTAGTCTTTACACACCCACATTGAAGTTTGGGTTGCTCCACTATCCAGGTTCTATTGTTCTAGATTCTAATTTTTTAAATAGTTTAGTTAAAATAATGTTCCCAAAAAAGGCAACCTCCCGGGTAGTAAAAAAGGAAGAAGGAAGAAGAGGAAAAAATAAAGTCACAAAAAGGATCACTTCAAAAACTTTGGAAAAAAAGAATCCTGAGTGTAGTTCTTTAAAAAATGAAGTTGAAAATTATATTAGATATGTTGATGAGGTGAATGAAGAACTAATAATTGTGTGTGAAAATGAAAAGGAAAATGAAGTAAATGAAGGCATAAGTGTCCCCACTAATGAGACTTGTGAAAATAATGAAAACATTTATAATGGGTCGAACTATTTATCATCATTAGACATATATGATCCTAGAGTGTGGGATGACTTAGATGTAAAAATGAGATATTTTCTAATTGAAAATGGTCCCGTCAGAGAAACTAATATTATTTTTCCTAAGGATAATAATAATAGAGGGTTTTCCACATTTCATTTTGATCAAAAGTTAAGAAATGGAGAAACAATTGACTGAAAGTAGCTAATATACTCAAAAGAACCAAATAAAGTATTTTATTTTTGTTGTAAAGTAGTAAGAAATGTTTGTTCTAAAATTCATTTAGCTACAATAGGAGTAGATGACTAGAGACATTAAAGTGAAAAACTTAAGCAACATGAAGATACTAATGATCATCTAGGTAACCTTTGGGCTTGATCTGAACTTTAAATTATATTGAAAACTATAAAAAAATTAATAGACAAGAACAAATAAAAAATGATACAGAACATTGGAAACAAGTTATGGTTAGAATAGTTTCTGTTGTGAAACTCTTAGCAATGAATAATTTGGCATTTCGTTGAACAAATGAGAAAATTAATGAAGATTGTAATGGAAACTTTCTAGATTTTTTTGACACTATTGGTGAATTTCACGAAATGATGAAAAATCATTTTCAACTAATTCATGATAAAAAAAAAGTTCATAATCATTATCTTAGTCATAAAATACAAAGTGAGCTAATTGGCATGTTAGCATCAAAAGTGAAGACAACGATATTTTAAAAAATAAAATAAAAACTAAATATTTTTCTTTCATTCTTGATTGCACTCCCGATGCTAGCCATAAAGAACAAATGACTTTTTTTATTAGATGTGTTGATATTGTAAATAAACAAATAAAATAGAAGAGTATTTCTTAGAGTTTATAGATGTAGAAAGTAATTCTGGATTAGGACTTTTGACAATTATAAATTATGTTGTTTACTTTTGGGGTTTATTGTGATTTTACTAGATTAATTTGCACTTAGGTGTTTGATTTGTCACAAATAACAAGTTTTGGTGCTCAAGGGGAACTGTGGGGGAAATCGAGGAGAATATGACAAATATGGCAGAGAAAAAAATAGTCAACTATGCGCAGAAATGGTGCAGCAGCGTGGGAAGCGTGGAAATCGGAATTAATTATGATTTGGAGCTAATTACATCAAATTTGAATGAAAATAAAATCAGATTTGAATGAAGATATGATTATATTTGATTGGAGATTCCATAGATTTTTGATTGGATTTTGATTCTAATCTATCATTTAGATAATGATAAGCTTCGAATTCAAATTTGGAATAGATTTGGATGATATTTTTCTGAGCATCTTCTGTATATAAGAGGCATCGGTTTAGACATTATTTTTAGTCTAGAATTAGTTCAGTTTTTGGTAAACACATTTTTCTAATTATTTCCAGATTGTGGTCCACCGCAGAGGGTCTAGTTTGCCCAAACGGAACCCATTTTCTAGGACTAATTTCTTTTCCTAGTTAAATTCAACATCGTGCTTTCAGATATTTTCTTTTGCAATTTTTATATGCATATCATGAGTAGATAATTTGTTTGTTTCCAGAGAATAATGACTGTTAGTTTATGAATCGTGAGACCTAATTGTTTTATTATTGATTCTTGCATGTTCTCGATTATTCTTAATTTAAATCATTTCTAATATATTTAAGTATGGCCTACTTGAATATTGTTAGGACATTGCTATCTAATTCCACCAATACTGGAAAGGGTTAGTAAGTAGTGCAATCTTGTGAAAATCGACTAACTAGATAGGATTGTAATAGCAAGATAGGGAACAGTCGATTGTGCATTGCTATTTGCTTTTACTTTGATAAATGCTATATCGGGTTATTTTATTTCTTAAAGTTATCAAAATTTGTATATCTGGTTCACCGAATACTTTCTAGGGCCATTTTGGTAATGGAAATAGTTAGTTAATTATAATTGATTATCTGTCGATAAAATAGGAAAGAATTAAGGAGGTTAAGCGTACCTACTTCCCTATAACCGATAGATATGTCAGGATTGATTCATCATTGCTCTTATGATCAATATTAACTAATATGAGTTATTCTTAGCCTATATCATTCTTATACATATTTATTTCTCATTTTTAGTGTTAAAAATTCTTGAATTTACGGCTTGGTGGCTACACCGAAGAAGGTTTTGAAATAAGGTGAAAAAATTTATAATTATTTCTTTTGCTCCTCATGGGATCGAATCTTCTTACCGGCATAATAATTAGTATTTTTCTGAGTTTGTAGATTATTTGGCGAGTAAAATGACACTCACCAAATTGGCAACGCTGCCAGGAAGCAGTAAGACAAACCAGATCCATTACAATTTCAGCAACTACCTCTAATTCGGGAACTCAAAACAAAATGGACATAGCTGAAGGAAATCCAATTTTAGGCAGAACCCAAACAACCTATACATGTGGGAACTTATTGGTCATAGTGAGGATGATCCGCCCACACCCATTCAGCTAACAGAGACCGAGAATCAGATTGAGATCAAGTTGGCGCTCCTGAATGTAGTTCCGAAGTTTCATGAGAGAAGCACTAAAGACCCCTACAATTATCTGAACGAATTTGGGAAATTTTGCAAGGTACAGAAGAAGCCAGTCACCATTACTCAACATCAATTCAAGTTGGTGGAGTTTCTCTTCTGTTTGATAGGAGCAACCAATCAATGAATTTCAAAGCTACCACACAACTCCATTTCGATGTTGTCTGAATTGAAGAAATTAATCTTGGAATAATATTTTCCAGCCACAAGAATATATGCTTTGAAGAAGGAGATCACCAGTATCAAGCAGGAGTGTGACAAACCATTGAGTGCTTATTGGTTAAGGTTCAGGAAGTTGGTGGATAGCTTCCCTAATCACAGAATGATGGAAGGCCAATCGCTCCAGTGTTTTTTTTATCAAGGAATGAAAGTCACCAACAAAGAATTGGTGACTCTTCAAGTAGTGGTGGATTTTCTTACCTTTGAGTGAATGATGCTAGAGAGATCATAAAAAAGTTGGTGGATTTCAAAAAGGAGTATGATCAGCAAGAGGTTCGAATCTTGAAGAAAGTGGAAAAAACTTCCACAACCAAATAAGTTGAATTCAAAGAGAAGATAGAAAGAATGGAGAAAATGCTATCTTGGTTCATTGACAAGGTCACGACCGTACAAGAAGGGCCTTGCTATACGTGTGGAGCAGTCAACCATACGACGTCGCAATGCATTCTTACCATGGGGCAATGAGAGGCAGCAAAAGGGTGATCCATACCTCCAAAATTTCAACCCGGGATGGAGGGATAACCCATTTTTTTTGGAGAGACCATGGTACCCAACCGCAACAACTTTAGCATCACCAACAACCTTATGTTCAGCCAATGCAACGAGAAGCCTCGGTTTTTCCTCAACCCCGCCAAGGTTGTCAAGGGAAATATGTGAGTGATAAGCTAGAAATACTAATGGACAAAATGTAGAAACAACACCAAAAATTTGAGAAGGTCGAAGCAACTTTAGAGGATCATTCGCAACAAATCGTCCATTTATCGAACTCCATGAACGAACTCAGAATGAAACATCCAGGGTTACCTTCTTAATTCAGTTAAATCCACATGAAATAGTAAATCAGATCATGTTCAGAAGTGGGGAAGAATTTGGTGCATTGCATTTTAAATTTGCGATAAAAAAGATGAACGAGCTTACTGGTGGAGGGTCCATTTTTCCAAAACAGAACCTTGCGACAGAAAATCAAAGTCAAGACTCGGACGAAAAAAACAACAAAACCACCATACAACCCTCAACCCCTGAACGTCCAGAGTTCATAAATGAAGGCAAATCAAAGGTACCAACTGAAGTAAGTAAAAGGCCACCTTATATGATCCATCAATTAAAATCCTTCCACCCTCATCGTAGATTGGAAAAGAAAAGAGAAGATGATATGAATTTTGTCTCAATTTTTGGAAAAATGAATTTTAATCTTCCATTCTTGCATGCCACTAAATTACTATCAGTAAGCAAGTTATTTAAAGATTTTATTGGAGGAAATACAAGACATTTGAGCCAGATCATGATGGGTGAATATGTGTCGGTTGTGATCCAATAGAAACTGCCTCAAAAGTGTATGGACCCGAGTATGTTTTCCTTACCTTTTTATATAGGAAGTAAGAAGATTGATGCTTCCATTGGTGATTTAGGGGTTTCGGTTAATATTATGCCATTATCTATGTATCAAACTTTAAATGGAGCTAAAATGGTAGACACTAGAGTGGTAATTCAATTGGCAGATATCTCTTGTGTATTTCCTGAAGAATAGTTAAAAAATGTGCTTGTGCGAATCGATAATTTTGTTTACCCTGCAGATTTATATGTGGTAAAAATGAATCATACTAGTGATAAGGGAACACAAGGGGTACTGTTGGGTCGTCCATTCTTGAAAACAACAAACACCATCATTAATGTTTGTAATGGAACGATTTTTCTTGATTATTATGGTGAGAAATACACATTCTACATTGATAAACCCATGAAAAAATCTATAGATACTGAGAATGTGTATGACATCGACCATATTGACCCCCTTGTCCAACATTCTCCCTGGATTAAAATTTTGCATGCAAAGTTTAGAATTCAATTTCCTTCAAGTCCAGGCGAGGTAAATGTTCAAGGCTTGAGCGATAATGAACTCCTTGAATTTCTTTGTTGAATGTACTCTCAAGAAGTGGAGCCTAGTATAGATATAATCCATGGGTTTCCCAGCCCAACTCAGCCTGAATTGGATGTTCGGAAAAATTCTGAAGTTCGTGCAGGGTCCAGTTTGGCCAAACAGTGCCCTTCCGCCAGACAAGTCCCATCTGATGTGAAAACCACAAATTTGGAGTTTATTATGTACCACTTGATCTGAAGTATGGTTATCGTAACGATGATGATGCTATTCCATTAGATATGGAGTCGCTCTTCCATTGCGCACCACCCCGCTCAAATAATAGCATCTAAAAGTCTGGCCCAAGGCAATAAACGACAGTGCTACTGGGAGGCAACCCAGTTTTCTTTGTTTTAGTTGGTTTTTTCCAAAAAAACTAATATCTGGGAAAAAAAGATTTACCTGATTTGAATAGAGTTTTAATGTTTTGGATTTTTATTGTGCAAGATTCCACGAGGAAACACCACAATTCTCCCATGACTAGAATAAACGCAACCTCCTGACCATTCATTGCATGGGTGGCCACTCTTAATAAGTCCCCTAATCCCCTTAGTTTGAGTTTTTTTAGTTTTTTAAAATTATTTTTGTTGTTGTTGTTCATATGTGCCCTCCTTATATTTTTACTAATCTTTCTTGAGGGCAAGAAAGGTTTAAGTGAGAGGATATTTATGTGTATTTAGTGTCATTTTATAAAAATACAAAAATATTTTTTTATTTTTTTAGTTGAGTTGAATTCAACAAATTATTCTTGGTGTTATTGTTCTTTGATGGAACAAATTTGCTACTAATAAACCTCTTGTATGACATATTTGGCTACTTGAAACATTTATGAAAATACTTGGCAAATGATTCCAAAATAATTGGTGTAAATTGGCCTAAATGAGACTTGGGATGACGGAAAAAGGACAAATAATTGAACATTTTAGCCTAGTAAAGTGAGGTTTGAGCCTAGAGTAGAGCTATCTCTACATCAATTTTTTTGTGAGAGACATTGGCATTACTTGAATTATTTGTTGTGAAAATGATGAAAGACATTAGGATTTAACCCCACGGCTTATATTGTCCACCTTACATCAACCTTATTAAACCCCTTGAAGCCAGTTTGACGAAATTTATATAATATTATGATGGTTGAATTCATTGCTTTGACTAGGGAAGTTTTTGGCTGAAGTATGCATGCTATATATATGTATATACATATACATATATCTTATAATTAAAGCTTAGAACCCTTAAGATCTTACCTCATTTTTATTCCCCCTAGCCCCGCTACAACACTAAATAACGATCTTTCCGATTTGCATTAAATGAGTATTACCATGTGAACTTCATAAATAATAATGATGTCCTTTACATCTAGAATAAATGTATGAATCGTGAAAAATGCTTGATACTTGTGTGATAGTGTCAAGTGTGTTATGCAGGACCCTTTCTTACTGGTAAGGTAAGGTTTGTCTAAAATCAAGAAACCAAGGGTTGGTATGATGAGTTTGCTTGTTTGTTTGTTTGAGTCTGTAGTTAGTGTCTTTTGTCATTTCTTTTTTGAAGTTTTTCTTATGTCAGTAAGGGGGAAAAGGGATTTGTGTGATAAACAACATGATTTGATTCTCATTTCATACTCGGGGACAAGGATGACTCAAGTGTGAGGATATTTGATGCATATATATTATGTTGCTTATTTTTGGGGTTTATTGTGATTATATTAGATTAATTTGCACTTTAGGTGTTTGATTTGTTACAAATTAAATTTTTTGGTGCTCAAGAGGAATTATGGGGAAATCGAGGAGAATATGAAAAATATGAAAGAAAGAAGACAGCCAAATGTGCGTGGAATTGGTGTAGCAGCAGCGTGGGGAGCTTGGAAATCAGAATTAATTTAGATTTTGAGTTGATTACATCAAACTTAAATGACGATAAGATCATATTTGAATGAAAATATGATCATATTTAATTGGCAATTTTATAGAGATTTGTTTGCATTTTGATTCTTATCTATAATTTAGATAAGGATAAGTTTAGAATTCAAATTTGAAATATATTTGGTCGATATTTTTCTGACCATCTTCTACAAATAAGAGACACCACTTTAGACATTTATGGACGTACTTTTTAGTCTAGAATTAGTTAAGCTTTTCACAAACATATTTTTCTAATTATTTCCAAATTCTGGTCCGCCGCAGAGGATCCAGTTTGCCCAATCAGAATCCATTTTCTGCAAGTAATTTCTTTAACTAGTTAAATTCAACATTGTGTTTTTAGATATTTTCTTTTGCAATTTTTATATTCATATCATGAGGGTTAATTTATTTGTCGGCGGAGAATAATGAGTGTTAGTTTATGAATCATGAGACTTAATTGTTATACAATTGATTCTTTCATGTTCTTCATTTAATTCATTTCTAATATGTTTAAATTTGGCCAACTTGAATGTTGTTAGGATATTTCTATCTAATTCCACCAATATGTAATCGTTTGAAAGGGTTAGTAAGTAGCGCAATCTTGTGAAAAAAGCTAACTAACTAAGACTGCAATGGCAAGATAGGGAACAATTGAGTGTGCATTGCTATTTACTTTTACTTTGGTAAATGCAATATCAGGTTCTTTTATTTGTTAAAGCTATCAAAATATTTATCTGGTTCAGAGAATACTTTCCGGGGGCATTTTGGTAAGGAAAATAGTTAGTTAATTATAATTGATTAATTGTTGATAAAGTAAGAGAGAATTTGGGAGGTTAACCGAACCTACTACCCTATAACTGATAGATATGTATGGATTGATTCATCATTGTGCATATGCTCGATATTAACTAACATGGGTCATTCTTAGCCGATATCAATCTTATATAATATATATAATCATTTGCATTTTTAGTGTTAGAAAAATTCTTGAATTTAAGGCGTTGTGGTTACACCAATTTTTTTTGAAATTAGTTGGAAAAATTATAATTATTGCTTTTGCTTCTGGGATCGACTCTGCTTACCGTTAGACTAATTAGTTTTATTCTTCTGAGTTTGCAAATTATTTGGCGAGTAAAATGACACTCACCAACTTTTTGGTGAATTACAAGTTGCTCTTTGATCTCTTGATTTAAATACTCCCCATGTCCCAGATTAATATGCACATTTACTATTTGACAGTCAACAATGTCAAACTTTGACCTCATATTTGAATATATATATATATATATAAACAATAATATTATCGTATGTGATATTATTGTATTCGTTGTAGTAAGTAGTTTCTAAATATCAACTTTTTATTTGCCGTTATTATACGTAGTTAAACATATTAACGGTCAAACATGTTTCTTAAAGACAGTGAAAAAATATTCTGTGAAACTTAGTCTGGGACGGAGGGAATATTAATGATGTGAGGGGACAAAGGTATGACAATGGTTCTAATATGCAGGGAAAACACCAGAGTGTTCAGAAAAAATTACTTGACATAAATACGAGAGCTTTTTATATGTCTTGTGGCTGTCATTCTCTTAACTTATTAGTTCTTTCTGATATGGCTAATTCTTATTTAAACGGAAAATCCTTTTTTAGAGCATGTCAAGATTTGTATAATGTGTTTGTCAGTTCAATAAAGAGATGTACTATTTCACTTGAATATGTGGATGAATTAACTTTAAAAAAAATTGTGTGTAATAAGATGGGAAAGTCATATAGAAAGTATCAAAGCAGTAAAAAATCAAACTCCAAAAATTTTAATAAAAAATGCACTAATAAAATTAGATGAAGTTTGTGATGATTCTAAAATAAGTTAGGATGTTGAAAATTTAATTATATGTGAGTTGTCAAGTTTTGAATTCATTTTTAGTTTTGTTATTTGGCATGGCATATTGTATAAGATTAATTTAGTTAGTGAAAGTTTACAATATGAAAACATGCAGTTTCATGTAGCTATTAAAGGTTTGAAAGCAATAATTTCACATTCGAAATATATAGGATACATGGACTCGTTTCAGCTATAATTGAGGCAAAGGAGATTGCTGAAGAAATGAAAATTGAATCAATTTTTCAAATAAAAAGTAGGACCATAAGAAAGAAATATTTTGACAAATTTTCTAATTTTGAAAGAGATAAGCAATCTTTATAAGAAATTTTCATAACAGACTATTTTACTATTTAGTTGATATGGTCATTTCACAATTAAAAAATAGATTTGAACAAATGAAACTTTTTAAAATCTATATTTGGTTTCTTATTTGATGCATCACGTTTATTTTCTTTAGATGATGAAGGAATGAAAAATTGTTGCTTGAACATTGAAAAATAATTGACACATAGGGATGATTGTGATATTGATGCAAAACGTTTGTTGTCAGAATTACAAATATTGCAAGTAGCGCTACATGAAGAAGCATATAAATTTGGAAAATCATGGTATTATTTTAGAATTTTAGAAATTGTAAAAGTGATGGACATGGTTCAAAATGTTTTGATTACTTATAGAATCTTACTAATTGTTCTTATTACTGTAGCATTTGTAGAGAGAAGTTTTTCAAAACTAATGTTGATAAAATCTTATTTACGAACAACTATGACTCAAGATAGGCTAAATGCGTTAGCAATATTGAGCATAGAAAAAAAATTGAAAACTGTTGATGTCGATGATATAATTGATGAATTTTCCTCTAAAAGTGCATTAAGAAGTCATATAATATAAAGTACAAGTACAATAATTTTGTGAAGGGTCTCCAGACTTTGTCCCCATTTTTGTGAGTATTTTGTACACATGGATTGCTTCTTTTTTTTTAGCAGCCACACTTATTCATTCGATATATCAAAGAAAAATTTATTCTTTATATGCGAAGAATGAGCAAAATAAGTGAGAATTGGGGCACAAATTGTCTACCTGAATCCTACAACATGTGATCGATGTTTTCGAACTATTACATATAATATGATTCAAACAATGTAATATTTTTTAGGGTACTAGTTTATGTTCCTCCTATTTTGTATCATTTTCAACATTGTAATAAAAAAATAAAGTAGGCATGGAGTGAGTATCCTAACATTGCACTTGGCCAGGTTTCAATCCTCAATAAATATTCTTTTTGTACTTTTTAAAAATTTATATGAGGCTCCAAATTTTATTTCAGACGAGGCTTTAAAATACATTAGACCTGCCCTGTTCATACGCAGAAAATGGTAAAATAAGATGAAGAAGTTAATAGGCATAAGATCACTTTTACAAATCAGAGCTATCATTGAACTTTTCTTTCAACACTTATTAATAAAATGTTACAATAGATCATAAAGTGTTAATTAAACCTATGAAAAGTGTTACATAAATTTTTGAAAAATGTTACCTAAATCTTGAAAAGTATTGCATTAGATCTAATGCAACATCACCTAAGGTAATGCTTGTAAAAGTGTTGCAATTGGTTTAACTTAGTATTTTTAACAATTAAATCAACACTTTTAAAGTGTTATAATAGACTTAGTTTATAGTAGTGGATGTTGCACGTGATCTTTACTATTTTCACCCACTTTCGGTTTATTTTCCTTAATCATGGGCCACTCCATGCTATTGGGCACATACATTCCGCTCATTTCTATGTGCGACCAATGTCGGCCCGAGCCCAGGCTATGCTTTCGCAATGGGTCTGAACTTTTTGGGGGGATAATATTTAGTGCTTTAATATTTATTTTTTTGATTTTAATTTTGTTTTAATTTTGTTGAATTTGGGCTATTTAATTTAGATATGGGCCATTTTAAAATTTACCTTCAGGCCCACAACTAAATATTCTTCGCCCCATTTCATTTCTAAGCTTTGTTATGGTTATAAATTCCTTTTTTTCAAATGTTCCTTTTCTTTAATGTTTTTTATGTGAAGAAAAACAGTGAGTTTATTTCTTTTTCTTGCCTTTACCTTGTAAAAATCACCACTTTATAATCGATCAAGAGAATATTTATATAAAATTTTATATTTTACATATTAATTCTACATGACATTATTTCCTTTGCATACTTATAAAATTTGAAAATCGATATTTTTCTAAAATGAAACATGAAAAATGAATAATAGTAAAATCAAGATACACGGCGTAAACAATAAAAATTATCCTTTATTTTGAGAAAATTTATGAATATACTTGGTATAAATAAATTTAAATTTTTTATAAAGAGTTTGTCTCTTGAAAGACGGTTTTTCAATAAATTATGAAAAATTAAGATTTAAACTGTAAATTAGAAAAAATTAATATAAAAATTTTGGGTTGCATTGATCGGGTCATAAACTTATAACTACTGCATGTAACATAATAAATTTTTAATATTGCAACTAAAACCTTTTATTTTTCTATTAATCTTTTTAAAACATTTCCTTTCCATAATTCTATGGAAAGACAATCTTTCCCAAGAATTTTCCTTGTATTTTTACTTCAATGAATTAAAGATAAAAAACATTACTAAATTTGGAATATTATGTTAGATGATTCAAACAAAGTAATTTTTTATTGTCTTGATTTAACCCCCTCTATTTTGTATTATTTTTAATATTTTAACAAAAATAAAATAAGTACGAAGTGAGCTCCTAGAATTGCACTTGATTATGTTATAATCTTCAATAATATTTTTTCTATATTTTATTTTCAAAAATAAATAAATGGCCAATTTTTTTCTCGCACATGACCCCAAAATATGTTGGACCGCCTTTATGTTGGTTGTGGTGGTTGGACCCTAAAAAACCATGCGGGCTTGGTTTAAATCGGACAATATCATACTAATGTTGGTTGTGGTGGGTTTGACAGTCCCAATAACTGCTCTAATACCACTTGTTGGGGACCCAAGGGGGATAAATCACAAACACCCACACAGGACCAAGGCAAAACAACCAACCAAATATTCAAACACAATAAAAAAATCAACCAACGATGGAGATAAAACTAAATAACCAACAAGAAAGTAAAAAAGAGAAAACAACGCACGACGATTTTTATGTGGAAAACATTATCGGTGTGAAGAGTAAAACCACAAGACTTACATGAGTCCACCCTATTCCTTCTTATTATGATAAAATGAGGGAAACAAACCCAACACCAGTCTACAAAGGGTTACAACCCACCATAAGCATCATGCATAAGAATAAACAACAAGAGTAGCAAAAGGTGTAAGATATCACCAAAAAAAGGGCTTCCACTAAAGCTGCAACATATCCCAAACCAAAGTACAAACGGACGATCCAACCGTCCAAATCGAAGCCCTATGAGTCCCGAACACGCTGACAAAATTTCAACAAAATCAGACAATTTTCCCCCTTCGATCCAACCTCCCAATCACTGCTCCCACAACAAACTACAAGAACAAAGCAACAATCAGAGCTTAAGTTTTTTTTTGGCATAATCATGGAGTCTAGTGGTAGTTATATGGTTAAGTTAACATCAACCAATTATTCTATTTGGAGGCCTATGATGGAAGACTTGTTGTTTTGCAAGGATACGCATGATCCCATTGCACCTACTATTGTTGAGGGTAGTAGTTCATCTAAGCCAACTGGGAAAATGGAAGAAAATGAATGGGCTAAGTTAAAGAGGAAAACATTGGGGACTATTAGACAATGGGTTGATGTTAGCATATTCAACCATGTTTCTCAAGAGTCCGGCCCCTATGATTTGTAGAAAAAATGGAGAGTCTTTATGAAAGAAAGACGGCTCATAATAAGACTTCTTTGATTAAGGAACTTGTTAATTTGAAGTTGAAAAGTGGAAAGTCAGTGTTTGAGCATCTTAGCGACTTTCAAGATATTATTAACAAGTTGAATACTATGAAGATTGATCTTGATGATGAGTTGCAGGTTTTGTTCATGTTGAGTTCCTTGCCCAACAGTTGAGGAAGTTGAGCTTTGTAGGTCCAGTCGAGTGAGGTTACCTTTGAAGAAATATTCAAGTGAGAATGTTGAGGTGACACCCGATGAGGCTGAGGATGTGCAACCTGATGCTGATACACCTGAAGATAGTGAAGTTCCTCGTGATGAGGATGAAAATGATCATGAGCAGTGGAAGTAACCTACTCCTCAAGTGGAGGAAGTTGAGCTTCGTAGATCCAGCTGAGAGAGGATAACTTTGAAGAAACATTCAAGTTTAGAGTACATTCTTGTTACCGCTGATGAGGAACCTGAAAGCTTTCAAGTGGTATTGTCTCACAAAAATAAGAAGTTGTGGCTTGAGACAATGAAAGAGGAGATATTTTCCTTAAGGCAAGAACCAAGGCAGTGGTACCGGAAATTTGATTTGTTTATGACGGGCAGTGGTTATAAATGAACTTCTGCCGATCCTTGTGTATGTCAGAAAGTTTCCCGGAGGTAACATCATTATTTTTTTTAATATTTCGATGGCATGTTGATTGTTGGCCAGGATGCCAAGATGATTGGTGATTTGAAGAAAGCCTTGTCCAAGGCGTTTGACATGAAAGACTTGGGTCCAACAAAGCAAATCTTAGGCACGGAAATTTCTCGTGATAGAAAGGCTGGAAAGTTGTGGTTGTCACAGGAGAAATATATTGAACGAGTGCTTGAAAGGTTCAATATGAAGAATGCTAAGCCTTTTAGTACACCATTGGCATCTCATTTCAAATTGCGCAAGGAAGATTGTCATCAAACAGAGAATGACAGAGAAAATATGTCTTCTATTCCTTACTCTTCGGCTATTGATTCTTTAATGTGTGCTATGGTTTGTAAAAGACCAGACATTGCGCATTCTGTTGATGTGGTGAGTACCTTATCCAATCCGAGTAAGACTCATTGGGATGTTGTCAAGTGGATTTTTAGATATTTGGGAGGTACTTCCAAATTGTGGTTATGTTTTGGAAGTGGTAGGACCATTCTTGAAGGATACACTGATTCTGACATGGCTGGGTACATTGATAGAAGCAGGTCTACCTCGGGTTATTTTTTTTACTTTTTCAGGGGGAGCCATCTCATGGCAATCCAAGATACAAAAGTATGTGGCATTGTCAATGACTGAGGCAGAGTACATTGAAGCCGTGGAAGCTGGTAAGGATATGTTTTGGCTAAAGAGATTTCTTCAAGAGTTAGGTTTGAAGCAAGATGATTATAGAGTGCTTTGTGACAGTCAAAATGCTATGGACTTGAGCAAGAATTCCATGTATCATGATCTTACCAAGCATATTGATGTTAGATACCATAGGTTACGAGATGTGATTGAGGAGAAACTGATGAAGCTGAAGAAAGTTCACACAGACAAGAATGCTGCTGATATGTTGACAAAGGCAGTTCCCAGAGTTAAACTTGATATTTGTGGTAAAGCGCCGGGATGAGCTTCAAGTGATTACAAAGGTATGTGAATCTTCCCCCTGGTGGGATGGAAGTGTGGGATGGAAGTGGAGATTATTAGGTTCATGCATTAAGAGGGTGCATGAATGTCCAACCCATTAGTGTGCCTAAGACCTACAATATGCCTTCTTGGAGAGCTCAAAAGTCTCTTGGTTATTAGTTCCTTTGTGAGGAGAGTTTATGGGGACTCTTGGGGTGGTAGTCTATGTGCACCTATAAACACACAACAAACTACAAGAATAAAGCAACAACCCAAGAGAGTTGAGAGTTCTTGAATAAGCTAAAAATATTTTTGGTTTTTGTGAGAACAATTCTGATTTGGGGGTCGGATCGAAGGGCAAACATTGTCTGAGTTTGCAAAAAAAAATTGGTCACCGTGTTCGGGACTCATAGTGCTTCAATTTGGATAGTTGGATCGTCAGTTTATACTCTGGTTTAGGAGATATTGCAGTTTGAGTGGCAGCTCTATTTTTTTGTGGTGATATCTTATACCTTTTTCTACTCTCGTTGTTTATTCTTATGCATGATGCTTATGGTGGGTTGTAACACTTTGTAGACTGATAGTGGATTTGTTTCCCTCTTTTTATCATAATAAGAAGGAATAGGGTGGACTCTTGCAAGTCCCGTGGTTTTATTGTTCACACCAAAGAGGTTTTCCATGTAAAAATCGCCGTGTGTTATTTTCTCTCTTTACTTTCTTGTTGACTGGTTTTATCTCCATCGTTGGTTGGTTTTGTGATTGTATTTGAATATTTGGTTGGTTGTTTTTCCTTGGTTTTGTGTGAATGTTTGGGATTTATCCTCTTTCGTCCCCTAACAGTTACAATCTTCAATAAATAATTTTCTATATTTTGTATTAAAAATTAAATAAAAGGCCCAATTTTTTTCACATGACCTCAAAATACATTGGACCGCCTCTATGTGCCAAGTCTTCTCATCTGCATTAGTAGAAAATCTAGAGTGGTTAGTCTCCATGCAAGCCACCCTGTTAATTCACCAGCTAATAGAGCTCGTAGTTCTCAACCCCTTCTTTCTTTGACTAGAATCTCCATTTGATAAAGAAATAAGAAATTCTTTCCCTTATAGGGAAAGGTTATAGATGGTAGTTAGTTTATAGAATTAGTTTCATTATAAAATTAGGTATAAATGGTAATTTCCTTACAGACTTCAAATCATATTCCCGTTAGACTTTAGTTTGTTGTATCACTATATATTGTAACCCTCATCATTGATGAGGTGTGTCATTGATGTGACATCAATGCACTGTTGGTATGCCTTGAATACGTATTAGCCACTTCGACAGATTGGTACGAGGGTCTAGCATGTCCTCTGTTTGGGCTGTTATTAGTATTCTGTCTTCTGCTTCGGTTTAGGCCAAAATGTTTTTGGACCCAAAGCCATCAGGGTTTACGATGGAGAGGGCTATATATAGTGCCTCGTCCTTTTACTGTAACTCTAAGAGATAGG
>JAULKM010000011.1:5064730-5080152 GCA_032355605.1 Rubia tinctorum | reverse complement strand
ATACACAATAGCAAAGCATTAAATAGCTTACATATAGATCTCAAGACATGGGCTTGGAAGCCTTAATCAATTGCTCCTAAGGTAAAGTTTAGCCACTAGAGTTCATACTAAACAACAATAGCATATCAAACATGAATTCAAGATAAAACAAAGTTGGAAAAGATGAAAAATGAGGGTTTTGCTGTTGTAGAATTGGGGGAAGAAGGAAAGTAATAGGAGAAAACTAGGGAGTATTTATAGTACAAAAAATTCAAAAAGTAGATCTGGGCCGAAGATCGTCGCGACTCGCGATACATTCGTCGTAACTTGTGACGGACAGAGTACCGTCGCGACTCACGACGGTTATAGTACTCTGCCCTCAAATTTTGTCTCCTTTCTTGGTCTAATTCTAGTTGTCTCCTCTTCTCTTATTCGAGTCTTCAAGGTCTTCATTGTCTTCAAAATGTAGTCTTCATGGTTTTCAAACCTTAAAATCTATACCTTGCCTCACGAAATCCTTATTAAAAGTGACAAGAGTGATAAAGTTGCTCTTAACTCTAGTAGTAGAACTTCAAGGTAAAATGGATTCTCTGAAGCACAAAATCATACCAAAATGAGTACAAATGATCCCAAAATAATCGTATAATATGGACCTATCATGGGCTGAAATGATGAGCCCACATTTAGACAAGTTGATGTCGCTAATCCGTTGGTTTAGTACCGATTAGGTCGACTACTATGTGACATCACATTGAGGCGAAATTCACAACGCTATATAACGACTATATATATGGAACCCACCTCATACATCACTTTAAACATTCAACTTTCTCTCAAATTTCAATAGTCATCCTACCCATCTTCTAAAAGGTATGTTTTCAACATGTGGTTATTTTACTTTTGTTTTTTTATTTACTATTGAAATTGTTATGCATATGGTGTGGGAATGTGTTATTTTCTTCACGTTTTGAAGTTCATATGGATTAGGTTCTAGGATTAGGTTCCGAGGTGTTAGAATGTCGGTTGTATGTCTTCCCCCCATTTTGTGGCTAAATTGTTTTTGGTTTAGGAGCTTTCGTTTGCTTGTTTTCTAATGTTGTCAAAGTGTCCCCGTTTCAGGAATGGGACGTCGCTTGTCCATCGATTATGTTTCACCTGGAGCGACTATTGTACAACATCGCGTATTGATATTTTTTGCAATTTGCCTAGCATGTGACATAGCACACTTATCGATTAACCATTCGGTTTTACCGAACCATATGCAATTTTTCTCTAACATGTTGCATTTATATATTAATTGATTAATGGATGAATTGAATTTATTGTAACGAATCATTACAATATGAATATGAGGAATCATGTCTAACATTGTTGGTTCAAGTCATTCCCTGATTGAGGTGAGTGATTTAATGTTTACATTTAATTTATGTTTCCTTGTATTACCAATATTCTATTTTAATTTATAATTATTTCCTTTACCAATATAAATTCGTAGCAATTTTGATGACCGTCCACGAACTACATTCGGCAATATCATTTCTCATTTTGTCCGCACATTGACGCAGACGAACTTCAGGGATATTCCCATCATGATAAACAATCACTGTCACGTATTATTTTTATTTTCAAAAACCTTTTTCTATTCTTTACTTTCATATTTACTAAACATGGTTTTTTGTTTATAATTCAGTACATTTCTAGCTAGATTGTGGAGCTTCTACCTTTGTATGAGTTGCCTCTTGTGCTCAGGTTCAACAGAAAGGAGTACCGCAGGAATAGGAGGATGAAGACCCATACGCCGAAGGGTTTTCAGCAGTTTCATATTGCTGAGGAACTCAGGGTTGGGGACACGCTCTACTTCGAGCTGATCAATGATGTCGGGCTCGTAGTTTTTAATGTTAGAGTTCTTTCCTATTATTATAATTAGTTGTTTTGCCTAGATTTGATCAAAATATTTATATTAAACAAGTTAATTCGTATTTAGACCAATATTTGTATTGTCATGTTTTCATATTTAATCTTTAATTTATAATCTTTTTATTAGCTATGTTATTTTAATTTTATTCAATGTTTAATATTTAACTTAACATACGCACAAAGTTTTAACAGTAGTATCAGTAAAAAAAATCAAAAAACATTATTGGGTATTGTTTCAATCAGTCTGAAACTAGAAAATTATTGCAATTTTTTTTCAAAAATAAACTCGAATTGTTGACCGACTACTTAGCTGGCTAAAATTTTTAGGTCCATGTAAGGCTGCGACGTCGGTAAGGGGTCAACATCATGTCACCTGATCTGACTTTGGTGCGATGTTGCATACTTTGAGGAGAACTCCACAGTGCTCCAAAATGACGTCGTTCTGAAATGGGTATAAATAGAGGGACCCTAACAATCAGTTCAACCATTTATTCACAATTTTCCTGCAAATTCCAATAGTGTCCAACTTCCTCCCTTCTCTTCTCTCTTGGAAAAAGGTATGGTTTTTCTAATCTTCTAACACCTAAGTTTTGTAATTCTTACTTTACAATGTTTTATCTATGGTCTGTGAATGTGTTTTTAATTTTTGGTCATCTAGTTTTGTCTCATATGAGAGTGTGAGCTTTCTTTGACTATAAAAGTTGGTACAATGTTTTGGTATGTCTCCAAAGGGTTTTTTTTAATTTGATGTTGATAAACCTTCATTTTCCTGGTTTTAAGTGTTTCTTCCCGTAGCTTCCTCTAATATCTGTGACATTGGTATGTTGTCAGTCATAACTCTGTTCATGCGATAAGAGAGCTACATCGTATATTCTTATTTCCAGTAGGTTATTCATCAGTTTGTGACGTCCCATATATCTCGGTCTGACCTTAGGTATGACCAAAAGTTTACCAACATCGCATTATGGCTTCTAAGTGTACAATGATTATGCATATGCGATTTTAGTCTTTTGTCAGTCATGTGTTCGGCTTTACCAACCATTATGTGAAGTCGCGAGTACATGTCGACCAACCCATTGCTTTGGGCCGACATGCACCTGCGACGGCATTAGCGACATTGCTCCTTGTATTTCATAGGGCAATTGACACTTAACATTTTCACTTTTGATGTAGGATTAATGGAAGGCGAACAATCATCTAATCGGTCTTTTTTCCAGGACTTTCGCCAATGTACATATATGTTTACTAGCTGACACATCTTCGTACTTTATAAAAACTAATAATTTTTTTGTTTTCGTACAGTTTACCACACAAAGAAGCAACCCATATCCTTTTTTCTTCGACCCTGATCATCATACGATGGTTGTTGATAGCTCATGTTTCTACTGCACTCTAAATCAGTAGAAATTTGGGAAAACCCCTACTTTGGTAAACCTTTTAAAATAAATTTTATTTGTTGACAAATACATGTGTGTATATATATATATATATGTATATGTATGCATATGTATGCATATATATATATATATATGCATATTTCTAATTTAAAAAAATTATGTGACTCAGTACATCCTATATGAGATTGTACCACTCTTGCCGACTGAGAAAACACCCGTAGTGCTGAGGTGCTGCGGGACAGAGTGGCATATGAACTAATCAGAGGGGTGGTAAGATCAAGGCCCTTTCCCCGAAGGGTTTTGGCGAGTTCCTTAAGGAAAACAACCTACACATCGGGGACTCCTTGTTCTTCGGTGACAGAAGTTGGGGGGCCAATCGTCTTTAGGGTCATCATTATCTGAGTTGTATTTTCTATTATGTTGGAACTAAGACAATTCTTATTCGAATTTATGTACTATTTTTATGGATATTTTCATGACTATTGTTCTTCTAATTATTTAACTATGTTATTTGAACATTATATAATTTACTGTCTATATGTGTGATTTGATCTATGCATAATTTTATAAACCATTTCATAATCCTAGGATTAAAAACCATTGAACAAAGGGTGTACTGGACGTGTACAAAAGAGAGGAGGATTTATAGGGTGCTTGTAGCACAATGATTGTTAGTTATTGTAGTGCCTAATTGTCCTTTTACATTCCCCTACACTTATCGTGATGACGGGATATTAGGAGTAGAGACACGGCAAAATGGGGAGAAACGCACAACCACCATTTTATTTTTAAATTTTTTTCTATCACGTCAAATTCTTTAGTATAACTTATCTTTTGTATTTATGCCACTTCAATAGTCAATCGCAACACATGTCGGTGAAAACGACATTTAATGCAACATTAGGCAATCTTTTAAAACAACATGTTCGACGTCGCACGCTATTCGGTAACATTATTTACTTCATTTTTTTAACTTTTTCTTTCGGTTCATATGATAATCGAGGTATAAAAAAACCACCACTCTTGTGTAGACCACGACATCCAAAATAGGGAATATGATAGGGTCTTTAAATACCCTTTTCCCTTAAAGAAAGCTTGGCCATCTCATGAAATTGAAACATTGAATTAAACTAACTTAAATCATTGTTTGTATTCACGTTCATGGATGCTACAAATTTGCAAAGCATTTCAGATTTATTTTTAAGTTCACTCCGTAACTTATTTTTTCAGTTTTCAGTTTCTTTTTAGTTCTATAGGTAGGTAGTTTGTTAAGTTAGCTGATTTGGTAGTTATAGCATTCGGTTAGATGAAGATTCCAGAAGGTAGATTATCAGGTTTCTTTGCCTACATAAGCTCATGTACAGCCAGTTCAAAGTTCATCAATTTATTATTGGAAATTCCTAAACTTCCTCTCTATTAGTTAGAATAAGTCAACCAGATAACTAGATTAGGTGATTGATTCTGGTAGATATTCTAGAGTTAGAGTTCTAGTATAACTCAACCTCTAGATTTCTTGTACTCTATACATTATTGATCATTTCATGAAGTTAATCATTCGGAAATTTACTCTTTCATGGTATCAAAGTCTCACCAATCTTGGTCTAACCCCTTTCCCCTCTCTTTCTTTTTCATTACTTAAACAACCCTTCCCAGCCTCCTTTTCTAGCCAACCTCCGGAAATGTCATCTCCGAATGAGATTCTCCAGTCCTCACCGCGTTCTTCTACCATCTCTCCCAGCGGTATTTTTTTTCTTTGGTAGCGGTGGTCTATTATGCTCAGCGGTAGCAGCATTTGCTTTCAGTTTTTCCGATCGTTGTGTTTCGGACTTCATTGAAGGCAAGTTTCCTCTTCAACACTGCATTGATTCACACGTGATTGGCCGTCAAGTGCGCGATGGCTTCTCCTACGTGTCGTCCTCACGCACACATCATCCTCACGTGCGCGTCATCCGCACTCGCCTATCATCCTAATGCGCGAATCCGATCCACATGCATCTCAGCCTTCATGTCATCATATTTGTTTCAATTTTGACCAAATTGTGTGTTTTTGCTGCAAGTTGGATTTCTTCTAGTTTGCAATATGGCCTACTTTGCTGGTATTTCAAGATTTAAGCATCATGGCTCAATGTGGATTGTAGACTCCGCCACACAAAGCACATGAAATCATCTCTCAGTGTTGTTGATTATGTGACGCCCTATAATGGTCATGGTTGAATCATTGTTGGTTATGGTTCTCCAGTTTCTATTACTCATGTTGATGATTCTCAGATTTCTAAGTCTCTATATCTTTTTGATGTGCTCATTGTGCCTGATATCACTAAAAATTGCTTTTGGTTAGCAAATTAACTCGGGGTTTAAACGCTATTGTCTGCTTTGATGATCTCTCATTTATTATTCGACATAAAATCACTGGTGAAACCTTGGGTCACAGTCATAGTGAGAATGAGCTTTATGTTTTAGACTATGGTGAATCTGATTTATTGTCTACCGTGGAATCAAATAAGTCATGTGCGTCTTTTGAAACTTGACATGCTAGACTTGGTCATGTTCCGTATTCCGTTATTTCTGGTTTACGTGCTTCTAGATCCTTATCTATCCCATCGGTTTTTCCCAAACCTACTCTTTGTGATGCTTATGAAAAAGGTAAAAGGAAGTCATTATCTTTTCATTCAAATGATAAACGTGTTGTTAGGGTACTTGATCTAGTTCATTGTGATTTTTGGGGTCTCTCGCCTATTTTATTTGCCGATGGTTTCTCCTACTATGCTATTTTCCTTGATGATCATTCCCGACTATCGTGGTTTTACCCACTGCATCGAAAATTTGATTTTTGGGACGTTTATTGCCAATTTGAGGATTTTTTGTGAACCAATTCTCTTTCACCATTAAGGTGTTTCAGAGTGATAGGGGATTCGAGTTCGTAAATGATCACTTACGCTCTCACTTTCAGACAAAGATCATTCAACATCAAAAAATTTCCCGTATACTTGAGTAAAATGGATGGGCTGAGCCCAAGCAGAACCACTTTGCAGATATGGGCTTGCCTATGTTATACCACTCTTACGTCACTCTCTCCCACTGGCCTGACGCTTTTGCTGTAGCCGGTTATACCCTAATTTGGCTGCCCAGTCTAGTTCATAGCGGACAATAACAATATGAAGTTATTAATGGTCGGGTTCCCATGTACACGAACTTCCATGTATTTGGTTGTCGTTTGTATTCTTATCTTCGTCCATATGCAGCTCACAAACTCGCTCCTCATAGTTTTCCTTTAAACTTTCTCGGGTACAGCTCCAAGTACAAGGGATATTGATGTATGGATCCTACGTCTAGAAAAATATATATCTCCAGACATGCTTAGTTTTACGACACTTCCTTCCCTTATGCTGATGGTTCTACTTTAGTATACCAGTTCTCTTTGGATATGTCTACTTTTTTTATCCCGCTGATTCATCAGGTGATAATCCCGCTTCTTCCATGGTGGCATCTCCTCCTGTTCGTCTTGTCACTTCGATTGCCAGCCCTCCTGGCTCAACAATGTTATCGTCCTCACCGACTTAAACACCATTTTCTGTCTGGTCAGCTGATTTAGACCATCTTGTGGCCGCTCAGACGCATCTGGCTCCACTTATCTAATCGACCAGCTCACTAGGCTTATCGACCAGCCCATCCGGTTCACCGGCCACCTCACCGCCACTTCATCGATCCCGTCTGCTCCTCCGATCTCTCCAATTTTTCCTCGACCTCATCGGATGGCGATTCGGTACGTTACTGCTGCTATTCAACGTAGAGATTATTCTGTCATTGTTGCTTATGGTCTTCTTGTTGCCATTCTTGCCTAGACAGAACTTACAGATTATCGCTCGACCTTTAAAAATCCAGTTTGGGTTTCTGCTATGTATGAAGAGATGACGGCTCTTCGTGGACAACACACCTGGGATTTGGTTCCACAACCATCAGATGTTGACATTGTTGGCTCCAATTGGGTTTATCGGCTGAAGTATAGGCTCGATGTCACAGTTGACAGCCATAAGGCTCGTCTTGTGGCACAAGGTTTTTCTCAAATCCCTGGTTTTTACTTTGACCACACCTTCAGCCCGGTGGTTAAAGCCTCCGCCGCTCGGACTATTCTTACTATTGCCACTATGCGCTCCTAGCCCCTTCATCTCCTAGATGTCAATCACGCCTTCTTAATGGCGTACTCGATTCTACTATTTATATGGCGCAACTAGTTGGCTACAAGGACCAGCTTCACCCAGATTATGCATGTCGCTTGCGGAAGGTCATTTAAGGTCTCAAGCGATCCCCACGGGCATGGTCTCAGTGTTTCAGCACCTACTTGGTACAACTCGGTTTTCAGTGTAGCTCGGCTGACACTTCTCTATTTGTTCTGTTTCGGGGATCTCATTGCTATAATTGTTAGTTTATGTCAAGGACATCATTATTACAGGCAACGATTCTAATCTTCTTCGACATTTCATTTACCGCATGCATCAGGAGTTTTCCATTAAGGACTTGGGTGCTCTTCATTACTTCCTTGGCTTGGAAGTTTCACCCAGTTCTTCGGGTCTTCTTCTTGGCAAGGCCAAGTACGCCAGGGATATTCATACTCATGCCGGGATGTCCTATGCAACCTCAGTTTCTACTCCATTTGTGCCCACTTCTCAGCTCCACAGCAGCACTAGTCCTCTATTTTGGAATCCGACACTCTATCGTCCTCTAGTCGGGGCTCTTCAGTATCTCATTATTACTCGTCCGAATTTGGATTTTGCGATCGACACGGTTAGTCAGTATTTTCAAGACCCTCGAGATGATCTTTTTTTTGCAGTTACTCGGATTCTTTGATATGTTCAAGGCACTTTGCACTTTGGTCTCTCTTTTTGCTCTGCCACCTCTCCCAAGGTGTTGGGCTATTATGATGCTGATTGAGCCCACTGTCTTGAGACCCGACGTTCCACTTATTGTTATGTTGTCTTTCTTAGTGAAAACCTAGTTTCATGGAGTGCCAAAAAGCAGCCCACTGTATCTCGTTCGAGCACTGAGTCTGATATCGTGCTCTCGCCAACACGGCTACCGAGATTGTCTAGCTGACTCATCTTCTGCGAGATCTTCGTGTTCTGCTTTCTGGTTCTCCATTTCTGTTATGCGATAAATGTAGTGTGATTTTCTTGGCTCAGAATTCAGTTTCTCACAAGCGAGCAAAGCACATCGGCATCAACTATCATTTTTTTCAGGAGTTAGTTGCGGTTGGGAAGCTAAGCGTTGCTCATGTTTCTACTTCCCTTCATATTGCGGACATTTACACCAAGAGTCTCTCTTTCCGCTATTTGAGTTCTTCAGATCCAATCTTTGCGTCTCTGAGCATCTGACGCTTCGCTTGAAGGAGGTGTTAGAATAAGTCAACCTGATGACTAGGTTAGGTGATTCGAGTAAATATTCTAGGGTTAGATTTCTAGTATAACTCAACCTCTAGATTTTTTGTACTATATATTGCTGATCATTTCATTAAATAAGTCATTGGGAAATTTACTATTTCACTATTGCTATATTGTGTTCAGCCTTGTTCTTGTTCAAAAACCACTCCATATTATTAATACCATATAGCTCGATCTTATATTACACACTTGTTCAATGATATTGTAGCTTGTTTGGCCCAATGTATCCCTAATTTATATCAGCATAATTTATTGGGTAAAACACGTACACACCCCAGGTTCCACTGGAATTAAGTTCCACTTATGTCTGGAGTTGTTCTCTGAAGTGCTACTTTATATCTTGCGTAAAATCAAGTGAGCACCATACTGCGGTTTAAGAGTTATAACTGAGCGGGGAGCATGAGCATAGGAAGGCGAAAGCTCGAACGAGAAGCGCTGAAGAATCATTGCCAGTACCAGTTTTGCTTCCAACATAGAGAAATTCAGACCAATGCAGATGCGAGGTCCAGCGCCGAATGGGAAGTAAGCATGTTCCCCTTTCATTGCATTTGACACGCCTTCAGAGAATCGATCCGGCTTGAAATCTTTTGCATCAGCACCCCATATTTCAGGGTCATGATGAATTAATAGAGTCTGAAACAAGACAAGCACTCCGGCCGGGACATGCGTATCACCAAGTTTTGTATCTGCTGTTGTCAATCGGCCGTTGACGGGCAATGGGGGATATAGCCTTAATGCCTCATGTAAGATCATATTTACCTGTCATAGAAAAAGGAAAATGAATATAAGAAAGAAAATGTTCACTTCAGAAACATTTGATTTAACCATCCAAAATGAAAATACTGAGTGTCATTCAGAGAGAAACTGAAAATACAAGTTCACTAAAAACAGAATAATTTCAAAGAACCTACGATTTTTAGTCGATTTAGTCCATCGAAATCTGGCTGGTTTTCGCCAAAGAGTTGCGAAACCTCTTCTCTAGCTCGAGTCTGCCACCCCTCGTGCGTACTCAACAAGATCATAGTCCACACTAGCAGAACTGAGGTGGTCTCTTGTCCTGCAAAATAAAAAAGCTTGCACTCCTTAATTACATCTTCGATACTCAGACCGAAGGCGTTACTTCCATGCGTTTCAATTTCTTGGGAGTTGGAATCCAGTAGTATCCCCAAAAGGTCATTCTCACAAGACTTCCCAGCTCTTGCTGCAGCCATTCTGGTATTGACAATTTCCCTGATGGAATCATTAACATCCTTCTCAATTTCTCTCATTCTTCGGTTTCTTTTTGTCGGCAAAAACCTGAAGAAATCAATCACTCAGCCTACATAGGTAGCAAAATGCACATGAAAAGGATTAATGAATTTACCTCCATCCTAGGATGAATGATGAAGATAGAGAATTCAAGCAATGCTCAGCTTGTTCCTCCTGCAGTTCAAATATTCTCCTTCCTTCCTCATAGTTACTGCCAAATGCAGTGCGAGAAATCGCGTCAGAAGTCAAAGCCGAAAGGCCTGGCCAAACATCTACCTCACACTGCTCTTCTGGTGAAACAATCTGCTCCCATTTTTTCAACATCTCACTAGCACTCGTATAAAAAGATGGTAGCATGTCCTTCACAAGAAAAAGAATAGAAGATCAGAAACAATTCGAACAATATCAATCCTCAAGCTATATAATACAATGGCAAAAGTCGGGCATAGAATTTTTTGCAGTTTTATTCCTCGTGAACAGAAACCTTCAACTTCTCCACTCGAAAAGCAGGGTTGATGAGCTTTCGATGTTTTGCCCATTTAGCACCATTATAGCTTGCGAGTCCGGGAAGCAGTAATTGGCTGACATGAGAACCATTAGGCTTATGGAAGAGGTTTACATCTTGAGAAGCCTCCCTTATTAGTTTTGAGTCTTGGATAAAAAGTGCTAGCTGTGGACCATACCATATAGATGAATTCTTACCTGCAAGCAGAGTAACAAATCATTTAAACCACAGTTTCCAAAAGTTTGGAACGTGTCGATATTATTATAACCATGTCATAACATTTAGTCAAATTACAGAATCATATGAACTGCAGCGCAAGGCATGATTTCATTATTAGAAACATGATTATGTAGGCGATCTTCGCAATTCTATCAGCTTTGGATGTACCACGCGAACATGTGATCATATTTTTGCGATTACCATAATCAGTTAACTCTAAAAAGACAGCCAAAACTCGGTGAAAACGTACCGTATTTCTGGATGAAAAAGGACAGTCAAAGCTCGGTGAAAACGTACCGAATTTCTGGATGAGATGGAGGACTTCAGGGATGACTCTGGGGGCTATATCATTGGAGAAAGGAATTGGTTTAGAATGGGCATCCTTCAACAAGGATGTCACCTTCATTAAGTCTCCAATAAGCAATCTGTAAGGATTGCCAAAGAAGCCCTGCTCCCTCAAACACTTCTCAATCTTCTTGGGTTTAATCCAAACCCAGATCACCAGTTTCCTGGTCAGAATTAAAAGAATAACCAGCACAAAAGCAGCAAAGACAGAGCCGATGGAGTTGTAGGCTATCTTCATTGTGAATGTTGAAGACTCCAATGATCAAATTGCTTAAGACAATAGCTACACATGTTATAACACTTGTACATTGCCGTCTCGTGTTTATCGAAACCATCAACTGTTGACGATTAGTTTAAAGCTCCAGTTTAACTAAAATATTTGTGCAAAAAGGAATGTGCTATTAAAAAAAACCATTCCTTAATTTAAAAAGAGCCAGGGAGCACATATTTTCCTTATTTTAGAGTAAAAAAAACTAAACACTAGTGGGAGAAGGGGAAATTAAAGGCGGTAATATCGGACCAGAGAAGTCGCGCCTTTAATCGCAACCAATTAAATGCAGTTCCGATAACCGTCTTTAAAAACACCCATTAAAGGTGGTTATGCCGCCTTCAAAAGTTCGGAGGAACCGCCTTTAATAGGCTTCGAAATCGGAACAAAGCAGACCCCTCAGCCCTGGAGTTATGTTCCGAACTCAAAACACAGTTTAAAGGCAGTTATGGACCGCCTTAAAACGGTCGGAGTAACCGCCTTTTATCAATTCCTCACTAGGAACCAGGGCAACCCCATCGGCCCTGTCGATCGTTCCGAACTTGGAACACCATGGTGGTTACTCATTTGGAACCCTAATCGGATCACATTGGATGCTGACTTCCTAATTCGGGTCCTCATTTCGTGTCACCTCTGTAAAATCATTCGATCTATTTTTTTTTTGTCAATTCTCCTTCTGAGTTCGTAAAGCATTTTGGTCTGCAGATTATTAGAGGGAGAACTATCTTACAAGTTCGGAACCCCATACTGCTCCAATAATCAAAATACAATTTTCATTCATTTTCCCGGCTTAAGCCTCATTCAACAGCCACAATTGTAACCCAATACACGGAATTGTTCTACAAGCTAACAAAAATCTATAGAAATTGCTAATTAAGCAATAATCTATAGATATGAACAGAAATCAATACAATTCTATTCCAAACATTCATACCACACTAATTTATCTAAATTTTGTTACTCTACCAAGTTAGGATTCCCAAGAGTTGCTAAGTGGTTGAGGATGAGATGCCGAGCCAAACAATTCCTTTCGTTGATATCTTCTTTTGAATAGGGCATTGTTGCCTTTGGAAGAACCTGCGAGTAGGAAGTTAGTAGCAAATATTATTGTTGAGATTAAGACACTATTGCGCTTGGACTATTATTATTATTACAAGAAAATGTATAATTACCTTGTCAATCTCAATAAAATTCAACTTTACGCCTTTTATGCACTCTATTGCGTACAACATATTGTAATAGCCGCACTCCCATGTTTGTGCTTGTTTCTTGTACTGATTTAAAAGCAAATTAAATTTGTAACGTATAGAAACACATTTATAAATCCCGTTGGAAAAAAGGACGCAATTGTAGCATATATTACCTTGATTTCGACCATCTCAAAATTGATTTCACCATCTTCGCTACAGTCCTTCATAGCGGACTCCAAAATCTTGACAAATGCATTTGATGGTTTGAAGTGCAATGGATCCATCCAATACACAAGCTTCTTTTTCGTAACAATCATGATCAATCACCAATGTTCCCTAAATAAAAAATTATTTTAATATTTATTAAAATGTGTAAATTATGTTTGTAAACATATTGAAGATAGTAACTATAACCTTTGAATGCAGGGCGCAGTGAATAATTTCTTATCCTTTCTCCCGAGGATTTTGCAAGTGTAGTTGATTCTCTCTTGGTTTGTACAACCGATCTCTTGAGTCATCACCAGGCACATGTATCCAAGTCATCCCTTCTTTTGATTATACATGAAATAACTAAGAATTTTTTCACATTAGTTGTAAACAATTAGAGAAAAAATAAATAATAAACATTAATTATATATACATAAATACATTTAACTCACGAGATGTATATGGACATTTGCGTTTGATTAACTTGCACACATTTCCTTAGTTCCTCAAAATCACTCGATATCGTTATGATATCTCTATTGCCACCAAATACGTTATCGTTTCCCAAGAATGCATAAGTTGAGTTGTGTTCATGTGGTTGAACCCAATTGTATAGCACTCGTACGAAGTGAAGTGAGTCTTTCGGGACTTGTAATCTTGGAACCGGTTGTCCGGTCTTGTTTGGATCAGTTTAGGTGTCCTATGGACTAGTTTAGGTGTAGTTTGGACGGCTTTAGGTGTTGTTGGCCATTTGACTTTTAAATGGAAATCCTTTATAGGATCGGCATATATTAGATGACGCGTCCACTAAAGAAACATTTCACGAGCGAGACCAACATTCTTGTAATCTCCGTCGAGATTGGCAACGGGGCACCCTTCACAAATGCTTTCTCTAAAGTAACGCTTGAAAAACCTTCCAAAAATTGGTATGGTGTGATAATGTTTAATTAACTCATGCAAAACTCCATCGGCTACGTGGAGTGATCTACCATCTATGTCTTGATCAATGTAAAGCTCACACACATGTGAACCCCTACATCACACCAATTACATTTGTTAAATATAACACAAAATTTGTATTAATGATTTGATAAATGTTAAATGTGTATCTTTTTATCCATAGAGACAATGGCATTGTCGAGGTTATCGGCTTCGTCTCCAGGAGGTTTAACAATTGCCTTCCGATTAACCTCAACATATTTCAGAGAATAGTGTGATTTTTTTTATGGCGAAGTCCAATTGGGTGTCAAGTCATCTACGTTCTCTGGAAGCACAAGGCTGGTGTGTTAGATCAACTTTCGTCTGAGAATGTCTTGTTGCTCAATTCATTTCTCTTGCTGAAGCGCTTGTTTTTGCAATGTGTGGACCCGCAATGGTTATACACTACCATAGTACTGTGTAATTCCAAAATGCCTCATGTTGGTTCCAGAATGCACTCACTACCCTAACACACCCAGGGTGGTCGGGTTTATTGGTAGTCGAACAAAGGATGGCGTGCTTAAATGTGGGTATGCCTTTCCCTTCCAATTCATCATTCTTTAATTTTTCCGATGCATCAAAATTATAAGAATATTTCATAACATTTGGAAGGGAAAATTAAATGACGGAAAATAAAAAAATAGGTGTAGGGATTACCACTCGTTCCGCGATTTCATTTTCTTCTTCCTTCTCTTATAGACCCTTCTTTTTTGTGCGTCTCTTTATAGTCTTTTGGTACCTAATGCTAACCATCATACTTTATGTCCATCCTTGTTCTACCAACCTTTGCAACCCAACTGGACCTCTTTGCATGTTCTTTGGACAAACACTTGCCCGACTCATTGAAAACCAATGGAGTTACCTCTTTTATAGCTACGTTCCAATATTTTACAATGTGTTTTGCCTATTCCTACCTTGTCGGATCCATCATCATCACAACCAATTTCCAATGTCAAGGGATTGCTACTTTGTGATTTTAGGGTAGCATCGTCACGAGTCCTTTTCTTAGACATTATGTAACCTACATCAAAATATTGTCCACTCAATCATGGCACTAACTTCATAAAAGAAAGTTTAAGAATAAAGTTTAAGAATAAAATACTACTTTTAATATCAATTTCAAACATTTGCTAATTTTTTAACTTGGTAATAAACCGTCATTAGATTTTCCTACCCGAGATACGACCGAACTCACAATCATTAAGTTACCACTAAATAACAACAATATTAAACATTGAATATAATCAATAGCACTAAAAATTATCAAAAAATCAAAGATATATTGTAGAGTAACATATAATCTAGGGTTTTAAAACACTTACCTTCACACTAAACAAGTAGGATCTTAAATTTCATCAAACCTTCCTCACCATCAAGTCCAATAGCACTTGCGTAAACCATCCCCATAAAAAATGTAAAATAAAGTGAGAACAAACCAAATATAGATGAGGAATGTAGGTGTTGGATATTTGAAAACTTACCTTTAATCATCACTTGAAGAAATCATGGATATAAGAGATGAGGAGAAATAAAGAAGAGGGTTGGAGGTTTTTTTGGGTGGTGGGGGTGGGGGAGGAATGGTGAAATATTCTGGCTTTCTTAGGGTATTTAATACCCTTTGAAAACCTGCCTTTAATGTTCTATTTTTTCCCATCATAATTGATATGAATCTCCTTGCGAAGACTCTGGATTGCGGAAAATTGGATCTTTAACCAAATGGGGATCTCGCCCAAC
>JAULKM010000011.1:5044922-5064630 GCA_032355605.1 Rubia tinctorum | reverse complement strand
TGAAAACTTACCTTTAATCATCACTTGAAAAAATCATGGATATAAGAGATGAGGAGAAATAAAGAAAAGGGTTGGAGGTTTTTTTGGGGGGTGGGGGTGGGGGAGGAATGGTGAAATATTCGGGCTTTCTTAGGGTATTTAATACCCTTTGAAAACCTGCCTTTAATGTTCTATTTTTTTCCGTCATTATTTTGTTCTGAAATCGTAACAGGATCGGCTCTTTAGAAAAATACACAGTAACATGTTCTGAACTCGGAACCTGTTTTAATATATATTGTGTGTGTGTGTGTATAACAGACCAAAATTCTGCAAATCATCATTTGCCAATAAACCCAAAATTGAAAACCTCTCTCAAACCCTAACATCCAAAATCCATCCCCAATTTTCCATTATGATCATAATGTCGAGGCCAAGATACACAAAGAAGAACACTGGGGAAGCAAGCGACCGAATCCATGAAACCTACACCGAGCTCGTGACATCGGAAAGATTTTTCAACCAAAAAAAGAGGAGAGGTAGGTTGAACTCTCTAAGCTCAAGGTCATCAATTCGAAAGTAATTCATGCATCATCAATTGAATATTTGAGTCTAGGATATTTGTTGAAGCGTTTCAAAGATCAACATCTCTAAAATTTGTTGTGTTTGAAAGAAAACATTTATGTAGATAAAGTTATTGAATTTTACGCTAATTTGGGGAAAAGCATGAATAATCGTGATAGTACTAAAATAAATGGAAAATAATCACGGTTACTATGTACACAATATGTGAGGCCCTAGGTAACTCGTACTCGTTCCTCAAGGTATTGAACTCCGAAAATGGCCACAGCCCTGTAGAAATCTATCATCAACCAAGTTTGTCATCCGTCATTGAAGCCACCCCTAACAAACCCAGTAGCCATGGCTAGGAAATACTTCCGTAGAAATGGAAGCACCGCGGGCCCAACGGAAAGCTATGACATAGGTGTTTTGACGATAGATGAGAGGCTCATTTATAAGTGGGTGTATCTGAATTTTTTGCCTATGGGTGGACACATGTGTTAGCCCACCATGGGGAATCTCATGTTTTTCTACTATGTGACGAAGGGTGTGAAGATAAACCCTGGTTATATCATCTTGATGAGTATACTCAAGGCTGCAAATGCCAAAAAAAATATCTCTCTTACGGTGGCTTGATCACAGCGATGTTGAAGATGACCGGTGTCTAACCCAAAGACCGCCCATTTCACTTAGAAGTTTTATAACTTAGTGTGGTTTTAGCATAAGCAGCTGCAACTCGACCCTGGCAATAAATTGGAGAAAATGGTTACTCCGGGACAGGTAGCAAAGAATGCCAAAAGGGCTGGGGAGGCGGAACTTGATAGAGCAGAAGGGTCAAGATCTAGTAAGTATTTAACATTCTTCAATACTCTACAGAAATTTATATACATTTCTCTCTCTTATTTCTAATTGTGTATGTTGAATTTCTGGTTTTTTTGAGTAGGTTCTCAGAGAAGCTGAAAGACTACCATAGGGTGGCACTTGAACTTCATTTGTGCCGATGTTGAAGAGACCTTAGAATTGTTGGGCTGAGAGGATGCCCAGTAATAACGATTCTAGGAAGCTCAAGGACCTCACCTTGAACTAAGCGAGGATGAAGAGCCCCAAAACTTTGATTCGGTGATGACACACAGTCACGCGGAGGCTGAGCCGGGGGCGTTTGACTGTGGAAACCAAGAAAACGACCATGACTCCGTGATTGAGCACATGTTTGAGTATATCTAGCTAATCAATCATCTGAAAAAAGTTTACCATAGTGAATCTTTAGGAATTTCTAGTGATAACTTCTTGCTACAAGTATTTTATTTCGTTAAAATTTGGATGATGAGATGTTTTCTTTAATTATGGCCAATAACTTGGCCTTTTAAGTAAGTTAGCCAAATTTTGATATTTATCTAATTATGTTTACTTTTTCAATGCTCAAGTAGAAAAGTTCAATACAAACCACTGTATGAAACCCTATTGATTCAAAAATTTACCATTGCACCCGATCAATTTCTGAGCTCGGAACTGAGTTGACCTCATTCAAAAAAGGCACATATCATTTTCTGAGCTGGTAATTGATTTGTTTCTTCAAAATCAAATTGGACGAATCAACTTATGAACTTGGAATGAGTGGTTCTGAGATTGGGTACCAAATCTGGCCTATCTCTGGTAAAAATAAGCGAGCATTTTTCGGAAAAAAATTTCTTTACAAACTCGAAAGGTCTTTGGCCTCATGGCATGAAGTGCCAAATTACTTGTTATGAATCAATAGTTCGCCTCTTCACATAGAAAGAACCGAACAAGTTCTGAATAGTAGAACTCCTTCTCTACTTCTTTGGCTCTCCAGTTATAGATTGTGGCAATATAAATCTGATAAAATTTAACGAGTGTTGTAGTCTTTGATGATTTGAAACTGACACCAGCATTGGTACTCTCACTTCTTTGTGAAGGTAATTTCCTAGCTGAGAAGTAGTTCTTGCTCAGGGTTGTGCGTCATTTATCTCGAAGCATGTACAGTTGCTTGAACCAAGTATGATTTTGTAGTTGATATTTGTTGATCAGTTCTGCCTATTGTTTCTCAAATGCATCCTCATCTGAGAAGAACATCAAGCACTTGTCAAATGCTTTGTTGAATTCAGAGTTGCTCCTCAAATTGCCATAATGGCTGATGCCATTTTGTTTTAGATGGAAAATACAAAGTCTTTGCCTTGTGTTGGGGTACACTTTCCATTAAAAAATGCTCGTAAAATTTAGCTTATGTGAAGGCATAAACAATGTGAACCTATATTTTTTAAACATCATCTGCAGGTTTATAAATACCAGCATGAAAATATAGAAACCTCAAGTCATATTATGCACTTATAAAAAAATTGAAACCTTAGATGGAGCTTATCAAACATCATCTGGGAAAAAAGAAACCTCAGTTGATAACATTCAAACATCAATAAAAAAGAACATGTTGAACTTTAGATTTACAAAGCAGAAGCTGGAAAAAAAACCTCATTCGATATTATTCTCATATCACCAATAAAAACATAAACCTCAGTTCGTATGATTAAAACATTAAAAAACATCAACTTCAACTTCAGGTTTACAAAACATTAGTAGGTAAAAGAACAACATCATATCATATTAGTTAAACATCATCAGTAAAAACTGAAACATCATTACATATTATTGAAACATAAGTAAGAAGAAAAATGTACTCCCTCCGTCCCAGTTCAAGGTGCACACTTTCCTTTTTAGTTTGTCCCACCGTAAGCTGCACACTTTCAAATTTTGGAAATATAACACTAACTATTGGTGGTCAAAAAACCATACTACCCTCTTTTTGTTAAATTGGGCTCATCTAGACCAAACCAAAAGCCCTAATTCCCGCCGCCTTCTTTTCCCGATCTCCTGTCCTCTCATTCATTTTCTTCCTTTCCCCACTATCCTATTTCCTCCATCGTGAATCTTTCGCCTCTGCACTGCTCTCCTTCAAAATTCATGGTAACGAACCCTCACCCACATCATGGAGACGATGATTCAAGGCAATGGCGAAGGTGAAGGCAGTGACGATGAGTAAGCAGAGGCGAGGACGCTGACGATGCAGAAGGCAGTGATGACACAGAGAACAGTGAAGATGCGGTGGATGGTGAAGACGGTGATGACACGGAAGCATATTTGTAGACGTTGCGTGGAGGCAAAAGCAAAAGCGAAGGTTCCCGGAAACGGAAGGGATGGAGGTTCCAGGAAATGGCGGAAGCGGAGGTTCACGGCGAAGGAGCTGAGGAGGAAGAGAGGTGATTATAATCAGTAAATTTTTAATTAAATTTTGGTCACATAATTGATAGAGTGGAGGATTTGTATTAATTTGTTTATTAGTTCTCTAATGTAAATTAAACTTTCAATTGTGTTACTGGTGGTCGTTAAAGGTTTTGGATGTTGTTTGTTCGGTGATTGGTGGTTAGTGGTTAGTGGCTGGCGGCTAGCGAGTAGTGGTTGAGGGGGGTTGCTAGTGGATGATAATAGAAGGGTAAAATATTCATTTTGTAGGGTGTAAAATTATGAGACTCTCTTTCTCTCTCTATAGCTTAAACTAAGACAGAGAGAGTATGTTGATTATACCTCCTTTATTGCTTTTACCATGGTCTTGTTTTGATCTGTGAAAATAGTGATAGGTTCAATTTCTCCCATAGACTTATTGAAAGTTTTCAGCAACCGCACAAAATTTTCTGTCGTTTCATCGTTGATGAAGGCACATCCAAATATGACACTCATTCTGTGATTGTTGAGGCCAACAAAAGGAGCGCGAATGAGGTTGTAATTGTTGGTTCGATATGTTGTATCAAAAACTAACAAATCACCATATATCTTGAAATATTCAGCCATCATGGAATTCCTCCAGAAAAATGCAGACATTATTCCCTCTATGAGCAGATCAATCAATTTTTGAGCATCTCCGACTTCTATTTTTCTTTCATTATGAGTCTACTCACGTGATTGATGTGATCCCTCATGGTGTGCCCGATTAAGTCTTCACCTCGAACATCCTTTACCATGTACTTGTATCCATCTGATATTGCCAATCCAGCTTGTGCAGTCACTTTAATTGGTTTTCCCTTCTCAAGGCCTATTTTCCTTTCACGTTGGTGCAGATATTCCCACTGAGGAAGGGTGATGTCATGATTGTGAGCTACAACATGCTGTTGAACTATGTACATGTTATCTTCGGTCATTTTGATAAATATCTTAGCTCCGGATCCTGTTCTTGTTAGAAAGAATTCCTTCATCTTCCAATTGCTATTCTCAACTTAAGGAGTTACGGACTTGTTGTTTTTTTCCTCAACAAGAACATGCATGGTATCTATCCTTCAACTTGTTATTGTTTGTCCTGCATGTTGTTGATTTTCATATTCTAAACGCTCTTGCTTTTGAGTGGTGGCGGTATAGGTCATTTAACTCTTCCCATGTTTTTGTTGTCACTCCTTCTAAGCATTCGTAAACATCTACCTCTTGTATTTCATTATCAACTCCTATTTTACAAACATTAAATAGGAACATCAGTGAACCTCAAAACTTATATATAAACCTTAAAACCTATATAAACCTCAAAAGAGAAAACAGGAACCTCATGATATATTATGAATAACTCAAAAAAATAACAGCAACCTCATCATCATACATACGAAACAACAGTACGAATAAAAAATCAGAATTCTCAATCTATAACCTTCACACATCATCAAGATAAACATAAACATCAATATGGGAATAAAGGAAACTTGTGCTATATTCTTAACACATCAACAGAAAAATAGGGAACGTCATTCATATAATGATATATATTTATTGATCAAGGATTCCTAGTTACAGCACAATGTTCTAGCATTGCATTACAAACATCACTTGATTAACAGTAAACCTCATTCTGTGTATATAGACATCATATTTTAACAATAGCCTCAGTTCTTCATCGAGATTACCTGTGATTTGCTGAATCTCATTTTCCTCAAAGTAAGTTCCTAATTTAATTAAGTTTCTGATTTTTATCGGATATCAAAGTAAGTTCTTGATTTTTCTGTTGAGGTTCACGCTGCTTGTTTTTCCTGTCAATTCGATCTATTAGAAAATCATTTTTATCACATTCATGAACAAATTAAAGTGGATTTTAGATTTAAAAAAGATTTCCCATGTCGAATCTTCAGCCTCTTCGTTGTTTGAAGCTTCGTCCGTGCTCATCGTTTGAATTAGTCGAGATTGGAGTTGAAATCGTTAAGATTGGAATTGAAATAATCGATATTGCGTCGAAGTTTGATGAACTTCAGATTGAGCGAATTTTGGATGAAATTTGGGAAGATGTGATTAGAGAGAGAGAGAGAGCGAATTTTTCGTGATTATGATAGTTTCTCTCCATATTTTCACATCAGTCTCTTCGTTTTGTTAACCTTTTTAAGTAATGCGCCGAAAATAAAATAAATACGCCAAGACCCCAAATCCTATAGCATGGTGGTTTTCCTAAAGCTTATATGGTCAGATACCATCTCTATAAAAAGAGCAAGGGAGCACACATTTTCCTTATTTTAGTGTGAAAACTACAAAAGACTCCGGACCTGTTACGTAAAGATAATTCCTGCATTTCCGGTTTTTGTGAGAATCAGACCATTAATGTTGAGTAGTAACACCATATTTAAATCATAACCTGCGCAAAATCAAGTGAGCACCATATTGTGGTCTAAGGGTTAAGACTAAGCGAGGAGCATGGGCATAGGATGGTGAGATTTCAAACGAGAAGCGTTGCAGAATCATCACAAGGGCCATTTTAGCTTCCAACATTGCGAAATTCTGACCGATGCAAATCCGAGGTCCAGTACCGAATGGGAAGTAAGCAAGCTGGCCCTTGGTCGCACCCGAAACTCCTTCAGAAAACCGACTAGGCTTGAATTCCTTCACTTCATCACCCCAAATTTCTGGATCGGAATGAATTAACAGAGTCTGAAATAATATTAGAACGCCAGACGGGATAGTTTTATCTCCAAGTTTAGTATCTGCTGCTGTTATTCGACCATTTACACTCAATGGAGGATATAGCCTCAATGCCTCGTGTAAGATCATATTTACCTGTCCATAAAAAAAAATATTCTTAGTTTTCTAGCATGATGAAACTCTTTCTCTATATGATATCAAGGATCAACTTACAACTTTCAGGCGATTTAGTCCATCGAAATCAGGTTTACTGGTGCCGAAGAGTTGCCAAACCTCTTATCTAGCACGGTTCTGCCACTCGTCGTCCCTACTCAATAAGATCATTGTCCACACAAGCAGCACTGAGGTGGTCTCTTGTCCTGCAAAATAGAACAACTTGCACTCTTGAATCACTTCTTCGGTAGTCATTCCGAAACCCTTATTTCCACACTCTTCCATTTCTTGCAAATTGGATTGCAGTAATATCCCCAATAGGTCATCACCCGCGGACTTCCCAGCTCTCATCGCATCCATTCTTGCATTGATAATCTGCCTAATAGAACTGTTAACATCCCTCTCAATCTGCCTCATTCTCCGGTTTCTTGTAGTTGGCAAAAACCTGCATTTTAGCAGGGTTACCAAAAGCTTCAAAGAATGAATCTTTTTTGCATCTAGAAAAGGTGAGAGATATACCTCCACCCTGGGATATATGATGACCATACGGATTTCAGGCAATGCTCAGCCTGTTCTTCTTGAAGCTTGAATATCCTCCTGCCTTCCTCATAATTGCTGCCAAATGCAGTGCGGGAAATCGCATCGGAAGTCATAGTCGAAAGGCTTGGCCAAACATCCACCTCACACCACCCTTCTGGTGAAAGAATCTCCTCCCATTTTTGCAGCATCTCACTAGTACTCTTATGCAAAGAGGGAACCATATTCTGTGTGGAAAAAGATAGATAGCTATGAAAAACATTGTGTGGAAAAAGCTCGGGAATATAATGTATAGAAGCTTAAAGGGGAAACCTTCAACTTGTCAATTCGAAAAGCTGGGGTGATGATTTTTCGATGTTTTGCCCATTTATCGCCGTTGTAGCTCACAACTCCTGGAGTTAGCAACCGGCTGAAAACAGAACCAGCAGGCCTATGATACATGTTAATATCTTGAGAAGCTTCCTTTACTAGCTTGGAGTCTTGGACGAAGATTGCTGGTTGTGGCCCGTACCATATAAATGAATTCTTACCTGCAACAAGTCACTACTTGTTTTAGCTGAATATCAAAACTTCAGGACATAGAACAGAATCATGCGAACTCGATCATTCTACAAGTTATGGAACAATGGAGATACATAGGAATTCAGATCAGGAAGAATGATCAGCATTCATACCATATTTCTCCATCAGGGTAAGAACTTCAGGAATGACTCGGGGGGCTATATCATGAGAGAAATCGACTGGCTTCGAGTGGGCTTTCTTTAACAAGGATGACAATTCTATGTAATCTCCGATGAGAAATCTGTAAGAATTTCCATTAAAGCCTTGTTCCCTGAGACGCTTCTCGAGCCTCTTAGGTTTGAACCACACCCAGTTCACCACTTTCCATGTCACCGCTAAAAGCAGAAGCACTAGAAATGAAGCAGACACTGCAAGGGAGGTATTGTTGGCGGCTATTTTCATTGTGAATGTGGAGGTTGGCTTTGAAACTTTAAATGTGTTTCCTCCATATATACCAGTACTGCTGTCTTATTCAACATGTTTGAAAAGTTTTCACCATTCCTGTTCAAATTCAACAGAACGTTCCCGATTATCCATTTTGAAACTAACGACATGGCATACTAGGACATTCTTGGCTGCTCAGTGCGGACTATATTATGTCCACACAAGTTATTCTTCCTCGTCTGTTCTAGACTAATCCTCGCTACTGTAGTACAAAGATATTCAAAAATAATAATCTGTAAATACTAATCAACATTTATAAGTTTTGAAAATTACTTGATAAATTTAATAATATTACATAAATTAATGGAGTTCGTTAATTGAAAGAAAGTATTTTCATAAGTTATGCAAAGATCAGGAACTTAGGTGCAATTTTAAGACAAAGGTTGGAAATTCGTGGGTCAAAAGCAATTAAAAATCCAGTCGAATTCGTGGTACAAGTTATATGGGTAAAGTCACACGCCTATTTAAGGTAAAACATTAGCTTACTTTCCTTTTCCCCAAATCTTTTCCATCAGCTCAAATTTCATTGTTTTATGATTCAATGTTTATATTTCAACCTAAAGTTATAAAATTTATACTTGACAGTTTCAGAAGATATTTAGAAATTACAAATTAAAGAAGAAGAATCGCAAAAGGGTGTTTTCTGAAAATACAAATAAGTAACGTATAACTTATACATTTTACTCTAAATATGTACTATTTCTACCAAGACATAAATGTTCCACTTGCAATTACTACAGAGTATTAACCATAATTTTGTATAATTCTAATTAAACCCCCCCCCCCCCCCCCCCTCCCCTCCCTCTTACAATATGACTATGAAAAGAAGGTGTTTCCTAGAATTTTTTTTACTTATTTAAATTAAATTAGATTAAAATTAAATAAACTAAAATAGAAATATTTTTAAATTATATTATATTTTATCAAATCGAAAATAATTGAACTAAAATGTAATTAAATTTTAATAAACATAGTCTAAGAAGAGTTCCCTTCTCATAAGAAAATTTGACTTCCCTTGTTCACTCTCCTTTAATTTCTCCATAGTTAATTGTTGCAGTGAAAATGGTGCTAACTTACATGCAAACAACGGAGTATCCAAAGAATTTACGCAATTTCTATACCGGCACCAATGTTACAATTTGATGAAATCCTAGAGTTTTTTATGTGGAAATGACATTCTGAGAAGGGTCAAATTCGTGTTTTTACTTTTTTTCAGCACTTGTTTATAATGTTTTGATAATTTCAGAGACCTTTTTTATAATTCCAACGAAGAGGACGGATGACCACAACGTTGATGCCATAACTCAGACGACGACATGACTATTGAAATGGACAAAGACGGCGGCAAAACTGGTAGAGCACCCAGTCTGTGCAACCAATAAACCTCACTCTGCTGATCACCCGCGCTGATCACTGTCCTCGTGCTGATATCCTTTAAAATACATAATTTCTCGGTACGCAAAACCAGACATTTTAAAGCAGCTGTTAATTTGACAAATGATAACGAGTTACAACACAATTCCAGGCTAAATAAAACACGGGAAACAATATCTCCAATGTGTAAATTTTCGTGTTAACCAGCAATGGAAATAGTTCAATCAGGAAGGACAACATCAACAGCATCAGCATGGTTAATATCATGTAGAAGATCCCTGGCACCGGTCATATGATATAAAGCTCCGAAGTCAAGAATCCAAGACAAAATAGTTTTACCTGGTATATGGTCAGAAGTATTCAGCTTAGAGAACATGTTAAGAATCGTGCTACAATGTTCCTTGGACAAGGCGATGCCAAAAGCTGACTGATCAGTATCGGAGGGGACAACGGCGGTGTTGCCCAGCGGTGGAGCTGCGACGGAAACAGATGCGGCTGCAGGGGCGCGAGTTTGCTGGTTCTGAGCTCTCTGACTAGATCTGGGAGGTCTATTTTCAACAAACCAGTAAGGATAACTGATGATCTTGAAGCAAGTAGTGACGTCATGACCCTTGCGGTTGCAATGAGTGCACATGAGGCTTTTCCAGTCAACGGCGGTGGTGGGTTGGTTACTCGAGACGGTGGCAATTAGCTTCAGGGCAGGTGACGACATCGGACAGTGATTGGCAAAAACCATGCTATCCGGAGTGGATTCACAGGCATTGCCAACAGTCTTGCGACACTCCTCCTAAATTGCAAGCGAGTGAACACGACCAATAGAAGGCACTGGATCTTGCGCCAGGATGTGCGATCAGATAGTATGATAGCCAATATCGAGACCAATAAGAAACTGATGAACCATCTTGTTCTCACGCTCCTTAATGGAAATAGCAGCAGCAAGATAGATATGTGTCTGAGGAGGCAAGTAAGCAAACAACTCATCCCATATATTCTCACCCCAGCCATAATAAGCAGAAATAGCCTGACCATTCTGACGACAAGTATAAATGGACGCACGAATCTCACATATGTGCGGACCATTCTCAACAAAAAAATATTGTTTAAGGTCATCCCAAAGCTTCTTAGCTGACACACAATAAGTAATAACAGCACAAATGGAGGGATCAATATTTTGAACAATCCAACCAACAAGCATAGAATTCACACTATTCCAGTCATTATACCGGGTAAAGATTTAACAATAGAGCAATCAAGAAAACCATCCATAAGTTTTGTAGAAAAAGCATTAACCAAAGAAGTATTCCAATCATTAAAATTATCACCCTTTAAGATCACCGGAGAGATAGTCAAACCTGGATGATCCGACAGATGCACATAGACGTGAGAGGAGTCAGCGACAGACTGGTGGATAGCCTGAGCGGCGGCGACCGCCGCTGCCTGCATGGTGGCCTGGAAGACGATGGTGTTGGCATTTAGCAAAGTCAGAAAATTTTGGATGTCGAGAACCTGGAGAAGAGGCGGGGGACCTTCGATGGAGATAACTTTGGGTAGCGGCACCAAGAATCTAGAGCTGCAGCAGAGGAAAATGGGAGGGCAGGGAGACCCACCCCGGGTGGCGACACAAGCATTGGCGAGCAGAACGGCCGCGGCTAGTGGATTGGCTTCAAGATTCAAATCTGGAATGTCATCACCGGCGACAACGGCAAGATCGGTGGTGACATCATCCTCGACGGTGACATCATCCTCGACGTCGACTTGGTTTTAAAAATCTCCATACTTTGGTCCAAAGTTTCTCAATTGAACTGTGGTGGGAGCTGCAATTAGGTAATTCTTTATGGGCTAAAATAACGTGGACTACACTCGACTACTTTAAAAACTCTAAAACATGGAAAAAGATAAAAGAAATTTGGGAAATTGCACAAAATAACTCTTTTATTCAGGTTGGAAAAAGGTGAAATCTCTTTCTGAAATTCTAACTGCACAAATCCAGGACCTTGAATACATAAATGGAATGAAGAAACTATACTACCATATTCAGATATATCCATTTCTGAATTCCAGAATGATCAAAATGAAAATACACAGCTATTCCAACTAGGTTTACCTAAGTATACCAACATCAAACTGAAGCAAGCTCTACCTATCTTTTCAGATTATAAAGATAGGTTGATCTGGAAACCATATGAAAATGGTACATTCTCTTTAAAATATGCATATGAACAGCTCAAAAAAAATTAAATGAAAATTCCTTCTTTCAAACACTTGTGGCCTAATCTTTTACCAAAAATATACGTGTTATGAATTGGAGATTATTGAACAGATTAGTAGCACAGCCTGACATTCTAGAGGATATGGCCTTCAATATCCCAACAGATTGGCCTCAACAAGCTTCAATGCTTGTATAGTGATTTAGGAAATATGGGCAACAATGGATAAAGTTTTCAGCAGTATACCTAAATAATTCACTTTTTTATGAATGCTCGGAACAATCAATTTACTGAATTAATCAGAGTTTTACCATGTATTGTTGTCTGGCATGTTTGGTGTTCTAGAAACATATACTTATTCGATGGCATTATACCTGATAAACAACGGATAATGAAGAAAATTTTAAATCAGTATAATGATATCTTATTGGCTAAGACTCTAAAAGTGTTACGAGATTTAACTTCTGGATTTCCAAGAATTTTAGTTCACATATCCAGGGAGCCCAAAAAAGGACAATATTGTGTACTGAAGGCACCCGAAAACAATAAAGCTAAACATTGATAATTCAGTTTTACAAAATGGAGAAGCTGGAGCAGGGATAATCTTCAAAAATCAGCAAGGAACTCATATTTTATCATCACAAAACACTTCACCAACTTCACTAGTCTACAAGTTTAAGCAAAGCTCTATTGTATGGACTTGAAATGGCAGAGCAGCAAGGTACGTGACTCACTTTTGCTTGTGAGGATGGTTAGAAAAGATTTTAGAATTCCATGGAGATGTTGTTACGAGCATTAGAGGGATATAGGAGGTCCTCAATAAGCTGCAATGCACCATCACAAACTATTAAGGAAATAAATAGTTTAATGTGAATATTACTTGTAATTGTAATTATATTTAGATTCTTTTTCTTCTTCCGTAAAGGTGTTTGTACCTCTATATAACGTACCTCAAAGCATAAATAAAAACACACATTTTTACCCTTATTTTCTACATGTTATTGGTGCATAAAATCCTGAAACTTTATAGAAAAATCCCGCTGTTTTCCTGAGCTCCAGCCGCCGCCGCTTTCCAACGACGCGTTCTCTCACGCACCGCCGTCTGCCAGCTGCTGCCGTTCACTTGTCGCCCGCCGATCACCGATTTACTCTTGGGGATGGGCCAAAAATTCTGCAGATGCGTGAAAATATACAGAACTGTCAACTGAATAGTCAGACCGTTGCCATTTATTTTGGCAAACTGAAGAATCTGTTCAGTGCTTACAACTCACTCCGGCCTCCTTTATTTTGCACCTGTGAAGCTTGTGAACCTCTGTGCACTTGTAACCATGCTTCCAATGCCTTCCAAGAATGTGAGAAAGACATGATCTATCAATTTCTGCTCTGACTTGATGAGGCTATCACACTTTGCGGACCAACAACATGACCACCAATCCTTTGCCACCTGTCATGCGTATATGATCTTGTTGCTCAGGAGAAGAATCACAAAGCTGGTATTAGGTCTCGTTAGTCTTAATCTCACTCTATAGCATATGCCGCACGACGCCCTCCACCATCGGGTTCTTCGATAGTTGTTCTCACCTCAGCTAATCGCAATAATCTGACATGCTCTTAATGTCATCGCAAGGATCGCAAAAAAGATGCCTGTTTCAAGCTCACCGGAGTACCTGATTGGTTCAAGGAGTTAAACCAGAAATCCAAGAAGATGGTGCCATCACAACCGACGGCCGCGGCCACCATCGGTGGACCGACCATCGGCGTTCACCAGCCGCCGCCTCCTTTTATCAGCACCACCGTGTCCCCACCTGGATATGCTGCTGCGGCCGCCTTCCATCTTGTCCCTACTCGTGCTGATTTTGGTTCTTCTCTATCCGATGAACAATGGAGTACGACCCTACATTTATTTAATCAGTTTAATGACGTTTCTGACCATGGGTCAGGTAAGTACACTTTACGATGCATCCTTGATTCGAGAACTTTGTATCACATGACGGGTGATAGAGGTTCTTTGATCAATGTCACTACTGCTTTTAATGCTGTGAATGTTATCTTGCATGATGGTTCTGTGTCATCTGCATCCCAATATGGTTCTATTCATTTTGAAGATGTTACTCTTACTCATGTGCTCTACATACATTCTCTGATATGCCATCTATTATCATGCTCTACATTTTTATCTGCCTTAAAATTTCTAGTTTTGATTATTGAAAATTATTGCATTTTTACAGAAAATCAGTACGAGGAATGTGATTGGAGTGGGTGAACAGCAGGGGGGGTTTATTGGCTTCATTAGCAGAATGGTCGTGTGGAACGCAAACATCGCCAATAGTTGAATGTGGCTCGTGCTTTGCATTTTCAAGCCAATCTACCTATTGAATTTTGGGGAGAGTGTGTTCTTACAGCTGCATATCCGATTAATCAGACACCGATGAAGTATCTCAATGATCGCACACCTTTTGAGTTACTCTATTGTTGCTCCCCAAATTACAAGGTTTTGCTAGTCTTTGGGATGTTTGTGCTTTGCTTCTTATATTCCCATATTCTGTGACAAGTTTGCTCCAAGAAATCGTCGCTGTCTATTTCATGTGTATTCTGCCAGGAAGAAGGGATATCGGCTCTTTGATTTGGAGTCCCGTACTTTCTTTAATAGTGGGATGCAAAGTTTTATGAAGATCAGTTTCCATACTCTGCTCTCCAGGAAGCATCATCGCCGTTGGGATCATCACCTGAGTCGCCCGTACTCTCACCATCGGTGCCCTCCTCATCGGCACCATCAGGATCGACTTCATCTACGCTACCAGGAAGACAGTCACCACAGCCGGCCGACACCTTACCAGCCACCGGAATATTCCCAGCATCAAGCCGCCCACCTAGCGCCGGAGCCGTCCATCGTTGAAACCCTGCCCGATGTACCGATTTCCACTCTGGTGCCGGTACATCACGCACCGCACTCGCCGCTGGACAGTGCGCTTCACGCACCTCCGCTTCCGCAGCCTGTCACATCGGATGACTCCCCGGCATTGCCATCTAAAGCTGATCTACCTCCTGTTCGCTAGAGTTCTCGTGATCGTCGCCCTCCTACTTATCTATTCGATTATGTTTGCTCTGTTGCTGATATTAATAACCCCCATTGCTACGACTATAGCTCCCACATCACATTCTTCAGGTGTTTTCTATCCTTTATCTGATTTTGTAAATTGTGATAAATTTTCTAGTACACATTCTAGATTTTTGGGTGCAGTAACTTCTAGTGCAGATCTGACTACTTATTCTGAGGCTTCCAAGTCTGCTCATTAGCATGATGTAATGGCTGATGAGATTAATGCACTTGAGCGTAATCAGACATGGACTTTGTCTTCATTACCTCCGAATAAGACTGCTATTGGATGCAAATGGGTGTATCTTACCAAGTTCAAGTCTGATGGTACCATTGAACGTTACAAAGCTTGCTTGGTGGTTCTTCAAAATCGCCAAAAGGAAGGGATTGACTACACTGAGACATTTTCTCCCGTTCTGAAGATGAGTTTGGTACATTTATTTTTATCTGTTCCAGTTATTCGTGGTTCGAACTGCATCAAATGGATGTGCATAATGCATGTCTGCATGGTGATCTTCATGAAGAGGTCTTCATGCGACCCCGCCGGGATATCCTGCGCCTCCTGGCCAGGTGTGTTGCCTTCAGAATTTTCTTTATGGTCTTCGATAGGCACCTCGTAATTGGTTTGAAAAATTGGCTCAAGCTTTACGTGCATTTGGTTTTGTTCAGAGTAAGGCATATTACTCTCTTTTTGCTTTCACTCGTGGCTCGGTTTCATTACATGTTCTTGTTTATGTGGATGATTTGGTCATTGTTGTCTTCGTTGCTCATCTCTGAATTCAAGAAATACCTGAGTTCTTGGGTATAGAGATTGCTATAAGACCGGATGAGATGTTTCTTTCACAAAGAAAATATGCCCTAGGTATCTTGTCTGATACTGGTTTATCGACTTCTAAACCGATGGATTTTCCAATGGAGCCACAACATGATTTTGCGAAGGTTGAGGGCCCTCTTTATGATGATCCCGAGCAGTATCGGTGCCTGGTGGGTCGCCTCATTTACCTGACTATTACTCGTCCTGAGCTGAGCTATTCAGTTCATACTCTTGCTCAGTTTATGAAGTCTCCTTGTGTTCCTCAATGGCAAGAAGCAATTGGTGTGCTTCATTACTTAAAGAGTCATCCTGGTCAAGGTTTATTTCTCTCTTCACGTAGTTCCTTACAGTTGACTGTTTATTGTGATTCAGATTGGGCTCCTTGTCCGATTACGCGACGCTCTCTTTCTGGGTACTTAGTGACCATGGTCATTCTCCGGTTTCATGGAAGACCAAGAAGCAACCTACAGTTTCTCGTTCTTCTGCTGAAGCGGAGTATCGTGTTATGGCTGTTGCATGTTGTGAGTTGTTGTGGCTCAAGTCGTTACTTCATGACTTAGGTGTTGTTCATTTTTCTCCTATGCGACTATTATGTGATAGTCAATATGATTTTCACATTGCGTCAAAGCCGGTGTTCCATGAACGTACTAAGCATATGGAGGTTGATTGTCATTTCGTTCGTGATCTTGTCTAGTCTTGTACCATTGTTATTCATCATATTCGCACGACTGACCAATCTGCGAGTTTGTTCAACAAAGCTCTCAGACGAAATAAGTTTCATTCTTTACTTGGCAGGTTGGACAATTCTGATCCCCATCCTCCAATTTAAGGAGGAGTATTAAGGAAATAAATAGTTTAATGTGAATATTACTTGTAATTGTAATTATATTTATATTTATTTTCCTTTTCTGTAAAGGTGTTTGTATCTCTATATAATGTATCTCAGGGAATAAATAAAATACACATTATTACCCTTATTTTATACGCACACTCAGGAGGCAAATAGCGTGGCGGGCTCACTAGGTAAACAAGCTAGCAAAAAAAAGGTAAATTCGATATTTGTTTTTGCAGGTCTTCCTAAAGAAATCATAGGCGAAATTCAAATGGATGCCATTTCTCTTCTACATGCTAGAATACTATAGATTTATGTATAGTTTTTGATATTTTTAGCGCTGTAATTTTCCGCAAATTGAAGCTCATTAATTTATTAGAATTGCTAGGAAAATGCAATAGTTTAAAGTCAATGAAATTTCTTATTGAGGTAAGGTATGAAGCCCTTTTTTTAATTTTAAAATTAATGAACAGATAGTGTTTGTCAAAGCTCCATCATAACAAATGGTATTTCGATAAAAAAAACTTAATCTTTTGTTTATTATAATGGGTCTCCCAGAAAATTTGGTATGTGTAGATTTATTATATGTGGGGGGAATGGTCAAATCAGATGTTGTCACTTGTCCAATAAATCATTTATATTTTTAAGAATAAAAGAAAAAATTAATGAATATCAAATAATGGTGAAATATTATACAAATAGTAGAATCTGATTTGGCTCACACTCCCACATATAATGTATCCTCACATACAAAATTTTTTGTTAGGTCTTCTATCAAACTGTCATGAGTAGGCCAATACAATAAGGGTGAAAGAGTAATTTGGAGGCTAACTACGGGAGGTTGTAACTAACTACGGTTAGAATAATATAGCTGTCTCGCAACGGTCAGCTCAGGGAGTTATTCATCAGTTCAGCAGCATATCAGTTGTGTAATTCTTTGAAAGGAACCTCCGAAATCCTTTTTTTCCTCTTTGTTCTTTCTAGTTTTCAATCTCTCAATCTAATTCAATCTTTTCCCCCTTTCAATTCTGCCATTTCTTCCTCAAATTCTGTACAAATTTCTTTCGAAAATCAATACAAATATCTCCATTATCTTTTGGTGAAGTTGAGGTCGGGAAAATTAGTACATAGCGTCGAATTCTAAGAAAAATATGGTGGACAACCAACACTCAATGTGGAAGAAGGTAAACACTACATGGGAGATGCATTTGGAGCAAATAAGGAAAATTCAGGAGATTCATTTAAAGGAATATGCGGCCATAAAGAATATGTTGTTAAAGGAAATGATGAAAAGGGATATTGAAATTCCAACGGGTTAATTGAAAGAAGTTACCACAGAGACGCCAAAACAAAGAAAAGACACTACTGGAAAACATGTATTTAGACATCGGTACTTTGCTTAGGGGGCATCTATACCAATGTTGAATATAGGTAAGGCATCGTTATTATGACCAAATAGTGTAAAATCGGTTCTGTTCCCGATTTTCAGTACCAAAAATTTTTTAATCGGTGCCATACATAAAACTAACACTGTGCAAACGAAAGGTTTGAAGGGACCGGTGCTGGGATTGGTTCCATGTGTGCAACAATGTCTTTGGTGCCCAAAAAATGGAGGGAAAATATTAGCACTGGTACAAAACAGCTTGCTGGTGCCTTTGTAAAATTTTAGCACCGATTTTTATAATATCGGTGCCTGGAAAATGGGGCTCGTATGGGAGGAGGTTGAAAATTTTTGTATGTTCAGCCCCGGTTTTGTTATGAGGATGAAATCAGTCCTGAAACTGACTGAATAGTTATTTTGGCAAGGTATTTTGGGGAGGTTATTGCACCTGTATGTGGGCAATATACTGGTGCTATAAGTGCATTTAATGTTTACCTACCACTATTCATTGGCGGGTAAAAAGTGTAATTTTGGGGAGAGAAGGTCATTAATGGTGTTTTTGTGAGGGTTTTGACATTCAATGCACCAATGAATACCCACAGAGATTAGGTTTTAGATTGTTTTCCATGTTATTAATGATGTAATATGTTATAAATGGTTTGTATGCATATATTTTGTGTGTTTGATAATCTTCTTGATTCTTGCATTCATGGAAGAAATGTGATTGTTTTCTAGATTTCTTGATGTCTTTAATACCATGTTTAGGAATGCGAAATTATTGTGTAAGTTTTGAATGTTGTGATCCGAGCTGTATGTAAGATTTTGCCGAATTGATTTTGAATGTTTAGGATCTTGCGTAGCCATTGTCATTGTGTTGAACTATAATTTTCCTACATTTGTTAATTTGTAGAGATGGAACGTGCAATAGATAGACATAAGCACCCGTATTGCAACGTTAGTCGGTTGAGCAAATAATGTGTTGCTTTCATGGAGGATTTTTTAGAGCACGCATTTGGACGTGAGAAGCTAGTTTTATGTTCATGTCGTGATTGCAAAAATCGTAACCGTGTTGGTGATAGAGATATCATGAAACTTCACTTGTTTAGGTGAGGGTTTGAAAAGGATTATTTGGTTTGGATGTTTCATGGTGAGAAGGCACCGCCGGAGGTGCTTGTAGGTAGTGTGGGAGAGTGTTTCGGAGACTAAAATTTAGATGACATGTGTGAAGAGGTTGTCGATGAATTTAGGGGGGGGGGCCTGAGGTTTTGTAAAATTTCTTTGGTGAAAAGGACAAGTCGTTGTATCCCAGTTGCGATAAGAGGGATACAGTGATGTCATGTTTGATGGAATTGTTTAATATGAAAGGTTTTGGTACATGGAGTGACACTATCATAAACAAGTTTCTAAAGTTCTTAAATAGGAAGCTTCCCGCCGACAACGGGATACCGGACAACCTCTGCGAAGAGAAGAGAATTCTATGTCCCATGGGATTGGAGCATACCTAAAATATATGTTTGTCCTAACGATTGTGTTTTGTACAGGGGTGAATGGGAGAAGGAGGTGGAAAGCCCCGTATGCCATGTGTCGCTCTACAAGAAAAGGAGAAATTCGGTTGTCGATAGAGATGTTTTTGTGAAGTTACAGAAACGTGTTCTTGCAAAATTCATGTGGTATCTTCCAACTATTCTCCAGATGAAGAGGTTGTTCAAGAATGCCGATGATGCAAAGAACATGATGTGGTACTGATGAGACGTCAAATGCATGTATTTTTCGAAACATTTAACATCTCTTTTGTTATCTTTTTGTTGGAAGATTGCTA
>JAULKM010000011.1:5027210-5039716 GCA_032355605.1 Rubia tinctorum | reverse complement strand
CCACGTTCGAGCGGATTTCAATTTGGAGTTACGAGTAAAGTTTTTACTTTTTGCACTTAGGTCCCTCCAAGAAATTTAGGATTGTCAAATCACGAAATTGGCGACACCAAAATTCAATTAAATAATATACGATTGCGACTTTGCGATTTGGGCATGTATTGGTGAACGGAAGGGACTCGAAAGTCAACATTAATTACTTGTACATATTTTTGGAAAATTACAATGTGGCCCAAAATTGTATTTTCCCAATATCTATTACTCCAAAATACATATTTTTTTGTTATTCTTACCTATATATAAAAATATTAAATATTATTTAAATAATACTAAATAATACCCGAAAAAACCTGATCCGAAAAGAACCCGATTCAATCCAACCCGATCCAATCTAACCCGAGCAAAAAAATTACACGACAATAAACCGACCCAATCTGACTCGACCCCGAAGAAAACAACAGACTCATTTTAAATTGATCCGACAACAACCCGATCCAACCGAACCCGACATGAGATAAGGATTGGCTTGGAGTGGGCTTCTTTCGAGAATTTTGCCACATCCCTGACATCACCTAGCAGTAATCTGTACGGATTACCATTGAGGCCTTGTGCTCTGAGCTACTTCTCCAGTTTCTTGGGTTTCAACAATGCCCATTTCAGCAGTTTCCATGACAATGCTAGAAGAGTTGAAATTGCAAGAAATGTTGCAATGGTGCTGCTGGCTATCACCATTTTTCTCAAAGTTGTGTCATGACTTCGTAAACTGAAATACTTATAGAAGTGGGATATAAGTTCATGGTCAAGTTATAAGTTACTTACCATCTCACCCTTTTGGCCGGATGGAAAAATGGCTTGTATTCAAGACCTTGGCACCCGAACACGCCAGTTATCTGCTGGTTCTTATTTGTTTCCAACAAATAATTTATTTACTGACTTACTGCCATTTCTAAACTAGATCGACAGGTGCTAAGGAATAAGGAACATTTTGTAAATATTATTTACTCCCTCTATCCCAGCTCAAATTTCACAGTATCAAGAAATTTGTTTGACTGTTAATATGTTTAACTGCGTATAATAACGGTAAGCAAAAGTTACTTTTGAGAAATTACTTGTTATGAAGAATCCAACAATATCACATACGATAATATTATTTCTCATATATGTACTCAAATATGCGGTCAAAATTTGATAGACAATAGTGTCAAATAGTAAGCATGCAGTTTGAGTTGGAACGGATGATCCTTTGCCATGGTCTCTTGTACTTGCTCTATAAATAGGGGCCTTGTATGATGTATAAACTCACCCGATTGTATTTTACATGGTATCATAATTTAAAATCACGGAACCTCCAAAATTTCAAAAATGCTGGATTTTTGGTGTCAATCTCTAATCTGGCCAACGCCGCCGCCAAACCCGTCCATCGTCGATCGTCTGTGCTGCTGCATCCGATCGCCGACCAATTGTCCTCTCCGAACGTCAACGCGCTTCCGCATCCGATCATGCACTGCCGCCGCTGAACATGCATCACCGCTGCTCCGATGTCGAACATATGTTACTTTTTGACTATTAACCACAGTTTCCTACATCCCATCACAAACATATGTTAATGAGTAATTGCTCTCAGAAAGTAGGTCGATTGCATTTATTTTATTTTCCCTCTATTACTGCAGTAATTTGTAGCATTCGTTGGTCCCCATTACATTGGTGACATTAAAATGTGAACGTAAAACAAAAGTAACAACCGTTGTTTCCTTGAGGCTTGCACAAAATGAGAATTTTCCAACGATATATAAGGTTACAACTTCTTCAAAATCAAATGTGCACCGTGTTGAGGTTGAAGTGTGATTGCCGAGCGAGGAGCATGTGTATATGAGGGCGAAAGCTCAAAAGAAAACCGTTGAAGAATCAAGGCCATGGCCAACTTAGCTTCTAGCATTGCAAAATTTTGGCCGATGCAAATACGAGGACCCCAACCAAAAGGGAAGTACACAAGCTGGCCTTTTGTTGCGTGCGAAACTCCGTCACCAAATCTCTCTGGTTTGAAATCATTCACATCATCTCCCCAGATTTTAGGATCATAATGCATTAGCATGATTGGGAGTGTGAGCACTGCTCCAGCTGGAAGTGTCGAATTCCCGATCTTGGTTTCTTTCACAGTTTTTCGAATAATATTCGCTACTGGCGGGTATAACCTTAATGTCTCGTGCAAGATCATGTTAATCTGTCATGAAAATCATCATTTTGTTCGCATTAAGTAGCTTTCATAAGTAGTAAATTATTAGGCGTACGATAGGGAGTGTAAATAAGGATGTACAATTATGGTAAACAGAGTGAACACTTACAATTTTGAGCTGATTCAGTTTTTCAAAATCTGGTTTGATAGTAGAAGTCCCGAAAATTTGCAGAACCTCTTCTCGAGCGCGAGACTGCCAATCCTGAAACCGACTCAATAAAACCATAGTCCATACCAGTAGGACAGACGTTGTTTCTTGTCCAACAAAATAGAACAATTTGCACTCTTCAATCACCTCTCCAATACTCATTCCATACTTGTTTCCATGCATGCTAGTTTCTTGAGAATTGGATTCGAGTAATAACCCAAGCAAGTCTTTACCATTCCATTTCCCTTCTTCCATCGACTTTAGTCTTACATTGATAATCCCCATGACCGAGTTATCAACTTCTCTTACAATTTGTCTCATCCTCGTGAACCTCTTTGTTGGCAAGAACCTGAAACATTTGCAAGCATAAAATACGTTGTCCATCGCGACGCGCTCTCTAAATTCGATTTAGTTCCTCAAATATGATTTACCTGAAGCCGGGAAGATAAAAGGACCGCGAAGCCTTGACTATATGCCCGGCTTGTTCTTTCTGAAGTTCGAAAATCCTTCTGCCCTCTTCAAAACTACTGCCAAAAGCCGTCCGAGAAATGGCATCGCTGCTCAAAGCTTGAAGATGAGGCCAAACATCAACTTCAATTACAGGGCCTTTTTCTGATACCATATCTTCCAATTTGCTCACCATCTCACTAGCACTTTCGTAGAAGGCCGGCAGCATCAGCTAAAAGCACAATTAACTCAGTATTGATGGTTCACTCTCAATCCATATCAAATATTTTGAACAAAAAATGAACAGATTTCTTACAAACCTTCAACTTCTCCAAATGAAAAGCTGGGCTAAGAAGTTTTCTATGCTTTGCCCATTTTTTCCCTTCGTAGGCAAGCAGTCCTTCCGCAAGCAATTTAGAAAGCGGGTTCGGTCTCGGCCTGCGGAACACATCAATCTTATTCGCAATCTCTTTGATCATAACTGGATCCATGATTAACACCCATGGTTGTCGCCCCATCCATATGTATGAATTCATACCTGCATCTCAATATGAATTTACATCACAAACTAATCAACAGGGACAATTATATCAGCAATAACGCTTCCACTCTATTTCAAACTCGGAAAATAGCTATCCATAGCGTTGACTTGCCATATTTCTGCAGGGTTCGAAGAAATTCAGGAATGACTCGAGGAAGGATGTTGTCGCATAGACTAATAGGCTTGGAGAGAGCTTCTTCTCTCTGAGATTTGATTTCCTTGAAATCTCCATGGAGGAAAGTGTAGGGGTTTCCTCTGAAGCCCTGTTTTTGGAGTCGGTCCTCCAGCTTTTTGGGTTGAAACCATGCCCAATTCAATACTCTCCATGCTGAGACTGATAGTAGCACGAGAATCCCCAAAGTGAATAATGGGAGTTCCATCAGAGTACTCTTAACTGGGTCCTGGGATGAAAGTTTGCTGGGTACCCTTTCCAAGGACAGAGCACAGATGAGGGTGTCTAATTTGTCCACTGTGCATAGTTTTGTCAATTCTACTTGAATGTCTACCAAAATAATACTGACGCCGTTTCCGACAATGACCCTTTTGTTTTAATAATCCCTGTTAATACTCTATTCGTCCCAACTTAAATGAAACAACAATTATTATCACGTTATTTAAAAAATATGTTTAACCTTTAATATGTTATCTACGTATAATAACGATAAATAAAAAGTTGATATTTAAAAACTAATTGTTACGACTAATTCAATAATATCACATATGACAATATTATTACTCATATATATATATATATATTAAATATGTGATTAAACTTTGATAGAGAGTAGTGCCAAAAAAATAAGTGGTCAATTTAAGCTGGGACGAAGAGAGTACTTACGTTGTTGACCCCTACTTTTGGCCACTCGTTTTTACAAAGAGTAAAAGGAATGTAGTAAATTACATTGAAAGTACGAAAAGTAAATTTGGTGGGTGAACTAATTTAGGATTAGCTGAAAAGGGAAAGGAGTTAATGTAAAAATACCTTCCCAAAAAGGAAAATAAGTCATTATTAGAGGATCAGAGGGAGTAACACCTCTCTCATCATTTTTTAAAAATATACTCCCACTGTTTTGTCACAAAGTCTCTTTCGGCACAAAGTGTTTCAAATGAATGTCAAGCCCACTTTGATAAATCAGTCCACTATGATAAATCAGCCCACCCTATTTCTAGTTGTATTCCTAATCTACATAAGGAATTAAATTAAAGACCAAACCCAACTGATACCATGGAAGGGTTATCCACCCATCACCAGGACAATATCAAGCACATTGCTCCTATAAACCATTTCCAAGCCCATTCCAAATGCAAAACAACAGTAATCACACATACGCCCTAGACTCTACATGAATCAGCAAAGGATGTACCTGTGTTTGCCACCGGTGGAGACATCGACAACGGTGGCGCAATACATATAACCCAATCAACCTTACTAGAGGAACACCACGCCATTAACATACCCTTTGACATCAACATCACTCCCACTATGAACCAAAATCAGCCAACTAACATAGACCACAACAACGGGTATTCAAGTCTTAACATGGAAGAAGGGAAATGGAGCACCTATGTATCGTGGGAGATGAGAGGACTGGGCAGCAGACCCCAGGATAGACTAGAGCCCACAACGGCGGGAGACTGGTCTTGGTCAGCAGATGAAGAATATAAAGAAGCTTCAGCGTATAGTCAACTTCGCACCTGGGATGAGCTAGCGACGGAGGAAGTCAATGCCCAGGTCAGCGGCGACGACAATGGAGGAGAGGAAATGGTCACGGTCGCCAATCAATCATCTAACTGAGATATCCCTTGGCGGCGCTCAGATTCACTGGGGTAGGGAAATCCAGAGAGGGAGGCGGGAATTTTAGTGGAACAGAGATCGCCGAAGACCTAATTGGCTTCCCCCACACTCCGGTCTCCTGCAATCCGAAAAAATGGGGGGAGAAGGACACACACAGCTGGTCTCAATATGGGAGTCGAAACCCTAATTATTGGTTCACCATTGTGCTTAGCTTTACCACTAGCACTCTCTAACCCGGTTCTTACCAACAATGATGGGGGAGAGTTGGGTTTAGAGAAGGATATTGTGGGACAAAAGAATATGCAAATAAGTGGGTGCTTGGAAGATCTAAAGCTGGTGGAACAAATAGCTGAATTGGCCGACAAGAAGACAGGAGACAATCAACAAATGGAAAAAATTAATAAAAGAATGAGAGTTGGCACCAGAGCAATATTAGCGCCATCAGAATCCACCATCGCAACAAGAGCTATGATCGAGAGGAACATGCTGCACGAAATTGGTCCTGTTTTTCTCTTTCCAAAAATGGTTCGCGCTAGAACAAGTATGGAAGCCCGTATGGAAACCAATATGGAAAAGTTCACAAAATATGAAACTGAAGCTATGAGTTGGGCAATGGAGTAATTCATGCCAGTTGCATGGAATTTGGGTGACAAGAGGAAAGGGAACCTTAAAGTTGAACTTGGAGAGATCGCATTCCACAAAATATCTAGATTCAATGCAGCCGGTGAGGATCACCTAATTCAGGAAGTCGAGAGGTTCCCTAAAATTGAGGAAAAGCAGCGATTGAGCAGGGGAAGATGGTGATTGTGGCTACACGCACATATGAAGAGGTGGTCACAGTAGTAATGAATTCAAGTACTGGAGCTGACAATGGTATTTCGGTGGTTGGTCCAAAACAACCACCAAGAGGTACATGAATCTACTTAGTTGGAACTGCAGAGAGCAGACACACTCTCTGACAGTTAACACTCTTAACAACCTCGTCTCACAGTATAAACTCAATATCACTTTTCTTATGAAAACAAAATGTAACAGTAGTAAGATCAATAGTTGGTTAGATAAGTCTTACTTTACTAGGTGGGTAGTTGTGGATGGTGTCGGTGCCAGTGGCAGGTTATGTGCTTCCTGGACATTGGACATTCAACTACAGGTAGCAAAAAGCTGCCCAAATTTTGTCTCTTGTATTATAACCTCCCAAAATGGAGAGGAATGGAGACTCGTTCTGATGTATGGATATCCTATTAGAAGGAATAGGGAAAAAATATGGGATGATCTAAACACATAGCTATTAAGTAGTTCAATACCATTACTGGTCATAGGGGACTACAATCAAGTCACAAGGAATGAAAACAAGAAAGGAGGAAACCTAGTCACGGAACAACAGACGGCGGGTCTGAACGAGGTTATTCGACGGAATTGGCTAACTGAACTACACAATCATGATTAATGGTTCACATGGTCAAATGGTAGAAATGGAGACCAATTGATAATAGAAAGGCTGGATAGAGGATTTGCAAACCAGGCCTGTTTTAGTGTATTCCCAAAGTACTTGCATAGGAATCTCCCGTCGATAAGGTCGGATTATGGATTACCATTGAAGCCTTGTGCTTTAAGAAAAATTTCAAGTTTCTTGGGTTTTAACTATGTCCATTTCAGCAGTTTCCATGATAATGCTAGAAGAACTAAAATTGAAAGAAATGTTGCAATGGTTCAGCTGGCTATCACCATTTTTCTCAAGGTTCTGTCATGACTTCGTAAATTAAAATACTTATAGAAGTAGGATATACTGAGCACATGGTTAAGTTCTAAGTTAATTACCACATCACCCTTTAGGCCGAATTGAAAAATAGCTTGTATTAAAGACCTTGGCGCCACAACACGCCAGTTATCTGTTGGTTCTTATTGATTGTTATATTAAACCTTGTATTTTACTGTATTACGCCTTGTATTTGTATGTATTTAATATAATATGTATTTTGAATTAAATTTAAAACTTAAATTAAATAAAAATTTAATTTTGTCTCAGAAAATTAACATTCTTTCCGGCCAATTTACCGGTGAGATTTCCGGCTGACTTACCGGGAAAACCCGCTGACAAATTCAGACCCCCACAGGAAAATTCATACTCGCCCTGCCCCGCCGGCCCATGTCCCTTCTCCTCCCGCCAGCCCCGGTCCCTTCTCCTCCCGCCGGTCCCGGTCCCGGTCCCTTCTCCTCCCTCCCGCCCTGTCTTCTCTCCTCCCTCCCGCCCCCGTTTTCCAGTCTCCTTCTCCGGTTCTCCCCCACTTTTCGGTTCTCCCCCATTTTCCGGTATCCTTCTTTGATCTCCCTCACCGATTCTCCCGCACCGGTTCTCCCTTTATCGATCTCCTGCACCGGTTCTCCCCCTCCCCGATCTGTTCTCCTTTTCCCATTCTCATTCCATCTCTCCAGTAATTTTATTTTGTCCCATTCTTCTTCCCCCTTCGGTTCTCTTCTCCTTCCCCCGCTCTCGTCATCGGCTCTCAATTCGCTGACCCGCTCCGGTTCTCATCTCGCTGCCCATCTCCAGTTCTCATTTCTCATTTCCAATTGATGCCGGCACTAATAATTTATCTTTGGCTCACGTTGCCTCCGCCCCAACGTCCGTATCCGACGACTCGTTTCTCATTTTGAGTCGACAGTGCTATAAATTAAGGTTTGTTTTTTTAATGGAAATTGGGAGAAGAGGTGACGTCAAGGTGGCGTAGAGGTGGCAGCGAGGTGGCGGAGATGTGGTGGTGAGGTGGCGGGGTGGAGAGGTGGCGGCGAGGTGGTGGTGGCTGGTGAGGAGGAAGAAGAAAAACACAACCAAAGAGGCTTGGGCACGATAAAGACGCAACGAATGGGCATCGACCGTGTTCGCGAAGCCAATGCACAAAATCTGTACACGGAGTTCGAAACCATCACTTTTAAAGATGGTGAGAACGTTGATGATTTTTCCATGAGAATCACGAGCCTTGTCAACAATATTCGTGTACTTGGTGACACGTTGGAGGAGGAGAAGGTCGTGAAAAAGTTCTTGCGCATTGTGCCACAACGCTACGTGCAAGTGGCAATTGCAATTGAGACTTTGCTTGATATAAGCACGCTCTTTGTTGATGAACTGACCGGACAACTACGTTCAGTGGAGGATTGTTTTGGAATTTATGATCCAAGCGACAAGGGTGGTGCTAAATTGCTTCTTCCGAAGGAGGAGTGGCGAATGAGCCAAAGCCACAAGGAGAAGTGTGAAATTTCTGAGGCTGATGGAAAGGGCTACGGCCGCGGTAAAGCCGTGGTCGTAGAGACTCGTGGGACCAAAAAGGAGGCACCACAGGGACTCGAGAAAAAGGTCCTAGGGAGGGGAAATGTCACAATTGTGGCACTTATGGCCATTTTGCATTTGAGTGTCGCAAGGCAAAACAAGGAAAACTGAACGAGGCACACTTAACCATAATTGAGGATGATCAGCCAACCTAGCTAATTACATCTGTGGTTGAGGTGCAGCCCCCAAAGATCACTTGGCAAGCACTAGGAAGCTAGAGTGATGAGGCACTTCATGTTGGGAGTGTCCCGACAAGACCGACCATGGATAGTGTTGGTCCCTCCAAAGAGGCACATAAGTATGTCTTCCTTAATGACAAACATGTGCTTCCAGTCTAAACGAGGGGGTGTGGTACCTCGACATAGGGGCGAGTAACCACATGACGGGAACCAAGACATTGTTCACATCACTTGATGAGACCGTGAAAGGCAAGGTCAGGTTTGGTGATGGATCAATGGTGGAGATATGCGGTCGAGGTTCTGTGATGTTCCTATGCAAGAACAAGGAGCACAAGGTGCTAACGGATATATATATTTCATGCCTAAGTTGAATAGCAATATTGTTAGTATTGGCCAACTAGATGAAAATGGTTGCAAGACTGTGATTGAAAATGGGGAGTCGTGCCTGTTTGATCGTGACCGGGCCTTGTTGGCACGGGTGACACGAAGCAAGAATAGGCTCTATGTCTTGACGATGGATGTAGCTGCTCCCGTGAGTTTTCTTTCTAAGGTGGACGATGTAGCATGGCTATGGCATGCACGCTACAAACACCTTAACTTTTGGTCATTGCGCAAATTGGCGCAAAGAGGCATGGCCAAGGGGGTCCTGTTGATTGACCATGTTGAGCAGTTTTGTGATGGGTATGCTCTTGGTAAACAAGACCGATTCTCATTCCCAAAGGCCTCGGTGTACCGCACTGCTCAGTGTCTGGAGTTGATACACATCGATTTGTGTAGCCCTATCATGCCGACAACACTTGGAGGGGGTCATTACTTCTTTCTGATAGTTGATGATCATAGCCGCTACATGTGGCTAGATGTGCTAAAATCAAAATATGGGGCACTTGGTTCTTTCAAGAAGTTCAAGACACGTGCTGAAGTTGAAAATGAATATAAGCTCAATACGTTCCGATCTGACCGGGGTGGTGAGTTCAATTCCATTGAGTTCCAAGAATATTGTAGCGAGCAAGGCATAAAACATTACACCACGGAACCATAATCTCCACACAAAAATGGCGTGGTTGAACGGCGTAATCAAATAGTGGTGGAGATAGCGCGCTGCTTGCTCAAAAACATGAGAATGCTAGCTATTTTCTGGGGTGAGGCGGTGAAGACCGCTGTCTATATCTTGAATCAGGCGCCAACACAAATATTGGATGGGCAGACTCCTTATGAGGCCTAGCATGAATACAAGCCAAATGTGCGTCATTTTAGAACTTTTGGGTGTGTGGTTCACATTAAGAAAGTTTGCCCCGGGGTGAACAAGCTAGTTGATCGCTTAGTACCAATGGTATTCTTTGGTTATGAAGAGGGATCTAAGGCCTACCATGTGTATGAACCAAAAACAAACAAGCTCTATGTAAGTAGAGATGTTGTGTTCGAGGAGCACAAGAAGTGGGAGTAGAAGTTAGGGGTGCATGATATAGTTGCGACCGTGGATGACACCTTCAAAGTGGAGTATTTATCGGAGCTTGCTGTAGTGGGTGACACAAGTTCTGACGTGCAACAAGAGGCACCTTCCCCACTTGTGCACCAGACACCAAGGTCCATTTTTGCTAAAAGGGGAGAGTGGGCTACACCACCAACACGGGATAATGCACTAGATACAAATGATGGTATAACATGGTACCGCAAGGTGGCAGGCATTTATGACACAACCGAGGAAGTTGAAACGACCGATCTTTGTTTCTTAGCCGCTGAGGAACCCAACAGTGTAGATGAGGCCTTGGGTGAGGCATGTTGGATACAAGCCATGGAAGATGAGATAAGGTCGATAAAAAATAATGGGACATGGGAGTTAACTTCTCTCCCTATTAAGCATAGGGCTATAGGGCTCAAATGGGTATTCAAGGTGAAGAAGGACCCATAAGGCAACGTGGTGAAGTACAAGGCCCGCCTTGTGGAAAAAGGCTACGTGCAACGCCAATGAGTGGATTTTGATCAAGTATTTGCTCATGTGGCCAGGATGGAAACAGTTCGCTTGTTGTTGGCTCTAGCCGAGCGAGGCTGGGAGGTGCACCACATGGATGTCAAATCAGCATTTTTGAATGAAGATCTAACTGAGGAGGTCTATGTGCACCAACCACCATGTTATGTTGATCCCAAAAATGAGCACAAGGTACTCAGGTTGCACAAGGCCTCGTACGGGTTGCGCCAGGTGCCACGAGCTTGGATTGTCAAGATGGACACAACACTGCTCTCCATATGTTTCCATCGCTGAACATTGGAGCATGTAGTGTACCGGAAGACAGATAACTTGAATGGTTTACTGGTTGGAGTTTACGTGGATGATTTGATCATCACAGGGGCAAGCACCAAGGAACTAGCTTTCTTCAAAGAAGAGATACAAAAATTGTTTGACATGAGTGACTTAGGCCTCTTAAATTACTATCTTGGGGTAGAAGTCAAACAAGGGGAGAAGGAAATCACTTTATGCCAAAGTGCTTATGCGTCCAAAATTCTTGATGTGTGTGGAATGACAAGCTGCAATCCCTGGACCACACTTATGATGAACAAGTTGAAACTAACTAAGAAAGGTCCAGGGGATGTTATTGACACAACAAGGTACCACAGCGTGGTGGGAAATCTAAGTTATTTGTGCAACACAAGGTCGGATATCAGCTACACTGTTGGGATAGTTAGCTGGTTCATAGAAGAACCTAAGGCACATCACTGAGCAGCGGTGAAACAGATTCTACACTACGTGAAGGGCACCATTGGCTTAGGATGTTGCTACAAGAAGACAGACAAGTTGGAGCCTGATTTGGTCGGGTTCAGTGACAGTGACCTTGCTGATGACACAGATGATTATAAGAGTACAACAGGGATGACCTTATTCCTTGGCTTCAACCTAGTTACATGGTTGTTCTAGAAGCAGAAGGTAGTTGCACTCTCATCTTGTGAAGCGGAGTACATTGCAGCAGCGGAAGCGGCGTGCCAAAGAGTGTGGCTGAATCGCTTGTTGGGCGAGCTCACCAACCGAAATCCAAGGTGGTGGAGATTCTCGTGGACAATAAGTCTGCAATTGATTTGAGAAATAATCCAGTGCATCACAAACGAAGTAAGCACATTGACATTTGTTTACATTTCATTTGTAAGTGCATTGCAAATGGTTATGTGGAAGTTAGTCATGTTGGTACGAACGAATAGCTGGTCGACATCCTGACCAAGCCACTTGGACGAGTCAAGTTCATCGAAATGAGACTAAAACTCGGTATAGTTGAAGTGGTTCCATGCAACAAGGTGAAGGGGGTGAATTGTTGAGTTGACCATGTTGCATATGTAGTGATTATTGTTATTACTACTACTTAGTGCTAGTTAAATGTTATAGAAGTTACATAAGTTATGAAATAAAAGAAAGACTTTAGTGGTAGGAGGTTTAAGAATGTAAAAGTCTGCAATAATAGCCTTTAGTGCTAGTTAGTAGTGGTGGGTGGTGGATGAAGTTACAAGCATGGAATAAGTCACATTGTTTAACCTCCATTAGTAGAGTTATTGCTAGCTATCTATTATAGGAAGTTATGGAGGTTAGAACCTTGTAGTATGACTGTTCATTAGTATAGGAATAATTTCTAAGTCATTTTATAATTTATAAATAGAAGAATGAAAAATCAGAAACCTGTATCTTTTCAGAACCAAAATTATCTTCATTTCATCCATTTTTCTATCATTGTTCCAACAATTTTCCCTCTATTACCGCAGTAATTTGTAGCATTCGTTGGTCCCCATTTCATTAGTGACATTGAAATGTGAACGTAAAACAAAAGTAACAACCGTTGTTTCCTTGAGGCTTGCACAAAAT
>JAULKM010000011.1:5015577-5027110 GCA_032355605.1 Rubia tinctorum | reverse complement strand
TGCATGCTAAAGGCTTTACTATAATTTATTGAGATAAGAGCTCTTAGCTTGACAACAATGTCGTTCCAGACAAGAGTAAAAAAACATCTTTCTAAATTGTCGATCCAAATCAGAACTAACAGGTATCTACTACATACAAGAGGTTCTGCTTCACATTATAAGCCAGACCCTACGACAATATTCAAAAAATTATAGAAAGTAGGCTTATCGAGATGTTTGATGAGTAAATACTAAGATAACGAGGCAGAAAAAAACTTCAGAACCTGATTATATGTACCAAGTGAAAAAACATATACTTTCCCGTGGACAATTAAAGGTGGCTTTGTCAAAATTATCAGTCATGAAAGGAGGAAGAACGGGAAACTGACATTTTGAATGTAGAACTTTGATTAAGTAAATTGTTCATACACCATATTATATAAAAATGACGATAAAAAATGTGCATGCCAGTGATTAGTAGAAACATGAAGCATTAATTTATTGAATTTTAGTACTGCATTCGTTGATTGGAGCATCATAATCATAACTGGTAGAAATGAACATTTTAATCAAAAAAAATACACAGACACTATTTAATCAACGCCATCTTCCTTTGACAATTAGTTAAAAAGATAAATTCATTTCATATCAAGCAAAAAATAATAAGTATAAAGATGCCATATTACCATACTTATAGTTTTGAAAAGTTCAACCTCATTGGAAGAATCGTGCCACAACAAAAGAAATGTCCTCCACGGGTCAGGAGGGCACAGTGCCTCCGAATGTCATCAGGTCCACAACATCAGAAGTAAAGCTTTGCATTTCAACCTGAAACTGAAAAATTATTATTAACGAAAAAAACTACGGGCATCTACTACCTCTCTTTCTCTTGGTATAGAGATTGATTCTCTAAAAACTTTTTGACTTAAGATAACAAACATTTAAGGAAATGATTTTATTTGCATGATCTTGTAAGTAGCTGTAAAAATAAATAGTGAAAACAGCGAGATTATGGACCTTAAAAGGGCTGATAATCTGTCCTGAACTTAATCATAGGTATAAAGTGTAACCAAAGAGGGAAGCACCTGCATCAAGAATATATCAAAATAGGATATTAGACACAAAATCTTTCCTATTCAAGCAAACATTCATTCCAAGCGTACAAAAAGAAGATAAAAATGGAATCAGAGATCACCCATAATCTTTCCTGTTCAATTGATTATTCATTCCAAGCAATTTTTTTGTTCCTATCCCAGTTGTTTAGGGAACAATTAGTCAGTGATGTATTATCACTTAAAAAGAGCTAAAAATTGCTAGAATCATAGAAAAAAGAAAACCAGAATCTAAATAAAACTTGACACAATTCATCCCATAGTCAAAGAGGAATATGATGATAGTACACTAATGAATCTTCCACATTAGTCAATCAAGCATCTAAGTTTTCTGAATTATTACAAAGACATCAGTCATGGAAGCAAGTTTTTAGTATTGAAGAATTATTGCATATTTACCTCGTCATTCTCTCTATTAAATAATTAAAAGACGAAAGGGTGGTCATCAGGATCATTGTTAAAGGTACAAACACTTGATTCTTCAATAAGCTTTACGGGAGAATCGACATCAAAATCCTGCAATCAAATCAAATTTTACATAAAAAATCTCTAACATAAATGGATACTAGTATGTTATTCAACGAAATAGAAGGGACTAATCTCAACGTACCTAAAAGTCCACAACAAGCTCATCAAACGGATTGAACGACCGAATAATAGGACCTGAACATATATGATTCTCCACGAGGTAGAAGTTTGGCATTCACGACATAGCCAAATTCATGTCAGATCGTAACCACTCATCCAAAGTTGTAAAGCTGATAAACTTCTCTCCACAAAAACTTGGAGTAAACTCCAACCTGAAGGATCATAGATTATCATTGAGATGAGGGTCATCACAGTAAACTAACTTGACGGAGAAAAAAAAGAAGCAGCTGAGGAAATGAGGGGTATAACCTACAATAACTATCTTCTTGTCACCAATAAAAGCAGTTGCTTACCATACATACTAAGTTGTCAGTTATCGCATGGTGATAAACAAGCAGTAACTAATAAAAAACAAAGGCAGATATATGAATTACACTCACAAAAACCTTAATAACAAGCATGAACTAATCAACCTAAAAAGAATCTGAGCCAACTTTTGGTGCAGCACGGAAATAATTGATTCTTTATTCAAAAATAAATAAATAAGATAACTACCGACCCCAAGGGCACAGATACACATTGTCGGTGAGCTGAGTAATCTTGCCAGATACTCTGTATAATACAGAGCCAATTTTCCTACTGCTCTTTTTCTACATATAATTCATAAAGCATACTAACCAAATTTATGCAAATAAGAATTTGTAGCATAACAAAGCAAAAATCTTTCAAATGAACCACAAACTCATAAACTAAAAAATCGTCCAAATTTTGCCAACTCTAACTTTATTCTCCTATGGTACCAGGAGCTCAATTTTCAGTCATCAAGCACAAAATAACCTAATCATCAATTCTATAAACAGTTTACCAGTACTTTAACCTCTTCTCAATAGTCAGTACATAATAAACAAAAAAAGGCAGCAAATTCAAGTACTCATACAAGTTTTGCTAGTGCGTTGAAATGCACGAAAGAAATTACTACACACAATAGATTTGGCACAAAACATCACTAATCAGCTTCAAAAACTACATCTCCAAATTTTGTGAAAATGAACAACCGTTTAAATTCTCGCGGTAGTACATGTGCTGGTGCGAGAATCAACCCCGAGAACGCCATAGGTGGACACGCCCGAACTAGAATCGCACATAGCATCAATCTATCAACTGCTAACTGCAGAACACGTACGATCTATGGTTAGGGTTTCGATTTCTCTTCAATTCGTCCACTTCGCGACTTCGAATTTGTCAAAACACAAGAGAACACTAACCTGTGTGAGTGCCTGGAGGGTGCAACTGGTACTACGAGCGAATCGACGTCGGATTCAAGTAAACGGTGTTGATGGCGATGACGGTTATTTTTCCAATTGAATGGCGGTAGTTTGGTTGGAGACTTGGAATAAAACTAGTTTAACTAACGAGAAGTGTCTAAACTAATATTTAAAGGTATTATTACACCAAGTCGTGTATCATCATGTGAAATTTTTTAAAGGTGGGTCAGTATGAAAGTGTGGGTTATGGTGATTGGTGAGTAATAATTGGGGAGGGTATCACAATTTGAAATTTGCTGACAGTCTCGGTCAGTGGTAATTTGTTTGGACTTTTCTGTTGTGGTCATGCAGGATTAAATAACTTATATTTATTTATATTGTATTTTATATAATGGTCCCTCGACTTTGAAGTTTTTGGAATTCAAACGAAAACATTGGCATCACGAGATCTGCCATTTAGGTGAAATCATGGTAGCATATTTACAGTAGTAAAAATGGTAATTACAAGTCTAGATGTAGGAGATGTAGTAAATTATTTTTACATTTATTAGTGTATCGATATTTACTACACCTTAAAATGTAATGAAATATCATCACATGTTAAGGTGTAGCGAATGATAATATAAGTGTAATAAATTTCACTACACTTGAGAAAGTATTTAATTTTACTACAAATTTCCCATGTGTAACTAAATTTGTGTAGCTAGTGAACATTTTTTTGTAGTGTTAGAGTAAAATGATTTTGTATTCCATAGCCACGGAGTAGCTCCCCTAAAAAAAATAAGAGCTATAAGCTGGATACGCTTTCCATTTCTTTGCCCAGGGAGTAGTTCACCTCAAGAAGCACTATAGGGCGGCATAAATTTTAATAAAATTTATGTTAAGATTCTCTATATATGATGCCTTAATTGGCGATACACACCAAGGTTACCCCTAACCGATAAAAAAATTGTTACAGTGGACGAATGACTCTCCTTAATTATTCTTCCTAGGGGATACAACATCTTGAAAGTAGAAGAACGATTCTCTTCATATTCTCTCGAAGGGATAAAAGATTCTTGAAGGATAGATGAAGAAAAAGCAAAAAAGGGAGTAACATTTAGTAACATGTCCACAAATGAAGATTTGATGACGGTGACAGCAAAATCAAATGAGCTACATGAATTAAAATTTATTTGTTGAATAAAACATAAATAATTAGAGTTTCTGAATTATTGTAGAATCAAATAAAATCCATAAACATAAAAAATGAAATCCACCAACTCAGAGTTTCTGCAAAATCAAATGAGCACCGTGTTGAGGTTGAAGTGTGATTGCTGAGTAAGGGGCATGCGTATAAGATGCTGAAACCTCAAAAGAGAAGCGTTGCAGAAGCATTGCTATGGCCATTTTCGCCTCCAACATAGCAAAATGCTGGCCGATGCAAATTCGAGGGCCCCATCCAAAAGGAAAGAACGCGAGTTGGCCGTTGGTTGCATGCGAAACTCCTTCTGCAAATCTTTCCGGCTTAAATTCCTGCACATCGGGTCCCCATATTTTCGGGTCATAATGCATAAGCATAGCTGGGACTACCACCATCACGTCAGCTGGGAGAGTTGTGTTTTCGATTTTTGTTTCTTCAACGGTTTTCCTGGCAAATAGAGCAAGCGGCGGATATAGCCTCAAAACCTCTTGAAGGATCATGTTCACCTGCCACCATAAATATTTACTCTTCCATCATAATTTTCTTCAATTTGTAAGATATGCGACCCATATAATGAAGGTCTTAGTACGATACATGGTCCAAAGACCAAATAGTTTGAAAAAACAATTTAAGATTTTCTCAAAGTGCCGATTAAACATAGGAGATTCTTAAATTTGCTATTCAATCATTTGACTGACATATAAAAATTTGATATGAACTTTAAAACATGATAAAAAAATCCGACTAAACCATAATGGACTAATCAAAATGGTCCGTTACAAATGCCATCACCTATCATCCACCACTACACCATTCTTTATCGGGACATTATTTTCACCAAAAACAAGCCCCGCCATTTTTTTTATAGTTATTTGACCACTCAACATTTATATATATTTGAAGAATTCAAAGATGGATTGAATAACACGATATGAATGCACTTTGCTCTAAACTTTTCATCAAAGATTGAATAACATGAATAATGAAATGCATTTATTGCAAATAGTAGGAGAACTTACAATTTTGAGGTGATTCAACCCATCATAATGAGGCTTGTTAGTAGTCCCAAAAATTTGGACCACCTCTTCTCGGGCGCGAGATTGCCAATCTTGAAACTCCCCCAATAAAATCATAGTCCAAACAAGAAGGACGGAAGTAGTTTCTTGGCCAGCGAAGTAGAACAGTTTGCACTCTTCGATCACGTCCTTAAGCGTCATTCCAAATTTGCTGTTTCCTGTATTAATATGCGTACCAGCTTCCTGGGAGTTGGATTCCAGTAATAACCCCAACAAGTCTTCATCGTTACACTCCCCAGCTTCTATTGACTTTAGCCTTGCAGTTATGATTTGGGTGATCGAATCATCAACTTCTTTTGCAATATGCTTCATTCTCATGTTCCTCTTAGTCGGCAGAAACCTAAAACATATACGTTCACATGTTATCAATGTTGATACTCCTGAAAGGCTGAAACCAGAAAAAAAATTTATGTTGGGCTGATGGACCAAAGAAATTTTGTCAAGTGGAAATAGGTGGGGTCAAAAGTTTGTTTTATTTATTTTTCTATTATTTTTATTCATCTACTTAACACATGTTCAAATTTCATTGGCCATCACTTTAACGTACTCATTTTCCTAACATACCTTTGCTAATTGCTTTTAATGAAGAGGAAGTCTAGTCAAAATGGAATATCCATAAATTATTGACCAGTCCCTAATTTTTTACCTTAAATATTGTATTTTTTATAAAATTTAAATATTACATTTTAAAAGTTAAAATAATTAATAATGTGTATTTGAATGTAAAAATATATAATATAAAAAATACATTCTAAAATTTCTAATTTAGTATGTAATTTAAGAACTGCAGTGTATAAGTGAAAAAAATACAGTGGACTGTCCTCTTGGGTATAAGATCAGAACAGATTTTTCCATGTAAATATAATTCATACTTCCTCTGGTCCTCTCTTTATGACCTTATACAAAGTGGTACAAGAATTTTTAAAAATTAAAATGGTTAGTGAAAGTTGTATTGAGAGAGTGAAAAGTAAATTAAGGTCATGTCCACTTGGGCTTATTTGATGCTAAATTTAATTTATTGGTGTTGAGTTTAGTTTATTGGTGTTGAATTTAATTTATTTATTTTTTGGTTCAAAACTCACCTAAGTGAGGGGATTTTATTAGGCTCCCAAGCCATAAAAAAGAAAGATAATACACTAGTGCTCTCCTTTAGAAGAATACATTGAGAAGATCTTCTCTTTATGAAATAAGAGAAGGCCATATGTTGTTAAATTTAATTTATTGGTGTTGAGTTGAGTTTGTTGGTGCTGAATTGAATTTATTGATAGTTTATTTTTTTCAAAAAATTGAAAAGAATGACTCCCAAAATGATATTGTACTCGTAACATATTTTATTTTTAGACTTATTACTCAACCAATGACTGCCGGGAATCCAAATAAATATTTATTTATTAATTTTTCTTTCAGTGCTGAGTTTATTGATGTTGAATTTAGTTTATTGGTACTGAAATGTGCTGAAATTAAACCCAACTAGAGGGCCTAAGACAATGTACAATGGTGACACCGCTCTGAAACTGCTCTTGTGGTTTCAGTTTATTAAATATTCAATCTCTCTTCCACCTCATCAACCGAAAACCACAAAGAAAGTACTCTATTTTTCCCTTCACAGTGGTTGAAACCACTTTGAAATCAATCCATGGATCCACTTATTTTTTCTTTATTCTTCACATTAATTTACCTTCAATATTAAATTTAAATAAATCTAAATACCAAAATAAATTGATATTTGATATTTAATAGTACACTTGTAATCTTTGAATTGAAATTCAATTTTAAAATTTAATGTTTAAAATTATTTTTAACTTCTAAAAATTATTTAAGAACCATTATTAAAAAGAGCCATATTTAAAAAAAAATGTAATTTCAATTTTAAAAAAGAATCAAAATTTTATTTCAATTTTTAAAAATAAAAATCAGAATTTTTAAGCTTTTTTTTCAAAATTAATAATGCATCTTTTTTTAAATTACATTTTGAAATTAAGAATGTAATCTGAAATTAAATCATATTTTTAATAATGCAGCTTTTTATAAAAAATATAGTTGGGACACGTGGCACCACCTGATTAGGCCACGTGTCCCAATCATTTGAACAGAAATTTAAATAAAAAATCCATCATTTGCATGCCACATGGACCAATCAGCGGGTGCCACGTGGCAATGATGGTCAAAGGAAATGGTCCGAGCGGACGCGCGGGCTTGGGCAGCACACATAGGATGCTCTTGGACAAAGTTCGGGGGTGGTCTCAATTAGCTACAACTGAGGAGTGTTCTCAGTTGTTTGAGACCATTTTGAAACCCCCACTGTAGGGATTTTCGATTTGAGTGTGGTTTCAGTTCATTTTTAGTTTCTAATTGAAACCACTCTGAAACCCCTACTGTAAATGCTCTAAGTATATGAAAATTAAAAATCTTGAATTTTCCACTACTACAAACTAAGGCTAACGTAACCCTTTCTTTGCAACACTTATTAAAAATGCTACAATAGCTTATAAAGTGTTGCTTAAACCTTTTAAAAGTGTTACGTATATCCTGAAAACTGTACCTAAATTTTAAAATGTGTTGCGTTAGATCTAATGCAATATCACCTAAGGTAATAATTATAAAAGTGTTGCAATAGGTTCAACTTAGTATTATTAGCATCTAAAGTAACACTTTTATAAGTATTACCTTATGTGATATTGCATTAGATATAACGTAACACTTTTAAAATTTAGATACTCCCCCCGTCCCAGTTCAAGCTGCATACTTTTTGGTCACCTTTCTCATACCATGTTTGACCAACGATAACTTTATTTATGTATTATAATGGTGTATTAAAATTTAATGTTTAGAAAATACATCATGCAGAGAATCCAATGATATCTCACATAATGATATTTGTATCTATATACTGGTAAAATTTATGATCAAGTGTGTCTTGAGAAAGTTGACCAAAAAGTGTGCAGATTGAATTGGGACAGATGGAGTAATATTAAATGGTGATAATCCAAAATCTTATATATTAATCATTTATTTAGTCTTTAAACAGACTTTCGTCTTTGTTCCATCAGTGGATTTTTCACCGTCAGACATTTGAGCCTGCATCGAACTCCCCTTCTTTTTAAAAAGTGATAACAGTAATACAACACATATTTGATAGGGTGATGGTGACTAGTTTAGTTTCATTTTAGACAAATTTAAAACTAATAAAATACTTTCTATGTTTTGTTATTTATGGCACCATAAATTTAAATGGTTAAATTTATGTGGGAAAAAAATGAGTGGATGAAGTTGAAGGTAGAATGTAAAAAGTAGAATGAGTGGATGAAATTGAAGGAATCTTGCCAAAAATGGAAAGTGTGTTAATTAAAAAGAAAACATATCAATTAAATAAGTGTGTCATTAATAGAGAAATATAGAGAGTATTTCAATTACTCCCTCCGTGTTTCTATTTATGTCACCATGGATTTAGGTGCTTGAATTTATGTGAAGAAAATGAGTAGATGAATTTGAAGGTTGAAAGAAAAAGTACTCCCTCTGTTTAATTGAACGTGACACACTTTCCTTTTTTTTGTTATTTTTGTAAATTTGGCACACTTTTTTGGTAAGATTCCTTCATTTTCATCCACTCATTCTACTTTTTTCTTTCTAAATTCAATTTCATCCACTCATTTCATTCACCAAAATCCAAGCACCTAAATTTAGTGTGACACATCCAATGAAATAGATGTAGTATGGGAAGAACATTAAAAATGGAAAGAGATTTGCAATGGAAATTGAGGATTGACTTTATAAAATATTAGTTAGAATCCCACCGCGCGTTACGCGGTGTTTATGATTGAAAATATTTGTTTAATTAATATGTAGTATTTACATTTCATATTTAAAATGAAAATGAAAATATAAATATATTTCACGTAATAGTAACTATAAGAATTATAAAGGAAAAGTAATTTAGATAGAATTAATTAATAAATAAATGAAATTAAAATAATTATTATTATAACCTTTCCAGAATTAACAGAATTATAAAATTGTAAATACACCATAGTTTGGACAGATTGAATATCTTGCTTCCCCGCAGTAAAAGTTCGAGAGGATTGCCTTGTTGTCTCCTAATACATATAGATGCACTGTTGTAAAAGCCATCATTCTTCATTCTTGCTTCCTCTTATTTGTCTTGCTTTTATAATTGTTGCATTTGAATTCAAAGTTGTAGGATGCAGTTGTAGCACTGAAACACTTCTTACAGGTCATGTAGTGATAGTTTTGTAGTATGTTTTAAAAATAAAATCGTTAGTTTTGTTGTTACCACCTAAAACATATATTACATTTAATTTTTTTTAAAGAAGGTCATGGAATTTTTTTTAAAAAATAGACCTAAAATATAATTGGACTACCTTTTTGACGCAGTTGAATGAGGAGAGAGTCTAAAGATCACCTAAGCGGTAAAGGAGAGAGGAACATGTGCCGCAAACTAAGGACCAATAATATACCACAATACCACGAGTCATCGAAAACTAATGGCAGTAGTGGTACGGATTGAACTTCTCTGGCAGCGATACCATTGATAAACGAACAGTGTTGACGGAGGAAACTGCCACAGCTAGGATGGAGACGGCGAAGTAGATTACCACTAATGGTGGCTAGTCACAGAGGGATTCGAAATCTCCTGCTCGAAATTAATGATTGATGTGGATGTAGAGAAATCACAAGCATTGGGAAATTTTGGGGGTTTAGGGCTTGCTGCACATAGATTTATGTAAATTGGACAGAAGCGTAGAATCAAAACGGTATTGTTTTAGATGTATAGGAAAGTCAGAAAATTACATAAATATCCTCGGTTGATAACAGAATGCAAACAGCCAGATTAGAAATTAAGATAAATTTTTTAGTACTTCTAGCGTCTCACATTTAAATTGAAAAGAACCAATTTTATCAAACTATAAAGCTTAGCAATTCAAAAATATATAAATCATGAAGAGAAATAATTATTTATTAAAAAATTAAAAACAATCATTTTTTGTTCTTTGGCAGGTGCTTCATTTCCTAGGAGACTGGGGAAATAAATTAATGATTCCTCTGTCACTGAGACTGTTGCTACTCAATGTTCTAATCAGAGTTTCAAGTACATAAATTTGGAAGTACAAAGCATAGGTAAGATACCATCTAGTACATTCAAACTCTTTATATCAGTTTCTAGAGACAAAAGATTTTTTATCACATTGATTTCTGTGTTGAACTCCCCCTCAAAGATTTTGAAGAACAATTCCATAGCTTTAGCTGCACATTCAAGAAAACATTTACATAATCTGAAACTCAAAGGTGGAAATATAAAATAACAAAAATATGTTTTACCTTATCGAAGCACTATCTGCATCACATAAGCGCGTACTTCTTGATTATACCATGAGAGTTGCCACAAACCCGACTACAAACATAAATAGATTTGCTTATTTCCCGGTGATGAAGAAGAGGAACAACGAAGGTTGGGAATAATATTAGGTAAAACGGTGTCGTTTTCTCAAAATAGAGAAGTTAAAATAATTACAGAAAATACCCCTGATTGATGGTTATAGCAAACAATCCTCATTATGTGATGCTTTGCGATTAATTTATATTTAGCATTAAAGTTAATCAAGTAAACATGCTAAAACTTGTGGGAGGAAGGGAGAACTACGCAATGCATTGCAGATTTGCAATCAAGTCAATTTACAAAATAGCAAATAGGAGAAGAATGACAAATGTTCTAGTTTTTCTGTTTTTTCCAAACTTTTCAGTTCACAATTTATAAAAATATAATAGGGCAAGCTACAAAACCAACCCTATTATTGTTTGAAAGTGCGATTCTAATTCTAAAATTTTCAACAAATGTGTCTTTATAACCTTTTCGCATTATTCCGGCGTTGATTTGACATTTTCCGGCATTGACCCAATTCAAAAAGACTGAAATATCCCTAGTTTTAAAATTGAAAATTTAGCGACAAAAATATCCCTGGGGTTCTTCTTCTTCTTCTTCATCTCCCAAAACCACTGACCATTGTTCTACCGCTCCGTCATCGGCGGTGGAGAATATGGAATATTGCCAGCATCTAGAGTTTCGTGTTGGAATAATGTCCTTCAATCAATGTGCATTTTCCATATATAGTTGGAAGATTAATTACGGAGATTATTAATTCAGTTATTTTAGGTGATCGGAATGTTTAGCTGGAAATCGCTTACGATTCGCTAGCATCATATATTGGGCTTGCAGCTTATTATGACTGAACCTATAAGGTCACACACAAGGCATGAAATTGGATAAAAGAAATGACTATTGGGCTAGGAGCCCAGATAGTATTTATATGAGAA
>JAULKM010000011.1:5000991-5012053 GCA_032355605.1 Rubia tinctorum | reverse complement strand
TAACTTCTTTACCTCAAACTGGACTAACTTTGGTTTTTTACAGGATCTGCAGCAGCTACAAAGTGGAGACATTTCTTTTGTCCTTACCATTGCTGATTTTATAAACAATAAAGCTACTTATCTGCCTCTTCTAGCCAATCACCCTTCTAACATTCTCTCTTTTTTGCAGGAAACTACCCTAACTGAAGATAGGAAAGATAGAATGATTTGGAAACCTTCATACAAGGGATATTTCACCTTCAAATCTACTTTCTTGATTATCTCCAAAAATCGAAGGCCATTGAGAATACTAAGATATATCTAGCATGAAAAAATTCTCACGAAAGTCTCCTTCTTCCTTTGGAAACTAGCCAACTCAATTCTACCATTTGATGACATCATTTGCTACTCAAATATTAGACTTGCTTCAAAGTGTCCAATGTGCTCTAACTGTGACTCAATGTCACATTTCTTTAACTCTTGTGAACTTGCCCTCTCAGTTTGGAATCATTTTGAATCTTTAATTGCCTTCAGAACTCCTCTCTTTCCTACTATCTTTGATATGTTATCCTATTATTGGACTACAACAGGTGAATCTATAATTCATGCAAACATTCTGATTTTGATTCCAACTTTTATATGTTGGCACTTGTGGAAATGCAGAAACAAATTTCTTTATCAAAATAACATCCCACATGTGATGACTATAATAGATGAAATCAAAAAAGACTTGTTCCAGATCTTCTTTGCTAAACCAGTTTTCACATCCAAACTAGAAGATAAGATATGGTTCTATCTTGGTTTTACTCCTTCTCTAAAAGCAAATAAACGACCTAGGATTAGATTGGTTGCATGGGAAATGCCTACTGCAGATTTAAGGTGAATGTAGATGCTTCTTGGAACCACTCGACTAATAGATGTGCAGTGGGAATCATAATTAGAAATAGGAGTGGGTGCATGATTAAGGCATGGATCGAATCTGAAAATTCCTCATCTGTGATACAATCTGAAATTTTAGCTCTTAAACTTGGTCATGAATTTGCTGTTTCTTTAAATCTTCAAAGTTTTAACATGGAATCTGATTGTCTTTTGGCGATCGAGGCTATAAAACATCCTCTACAAGCTCCATGGAGAATCTATGACCTCGTTGATAGAACTCAAAGGCTTCTAAAAAACACCGAAATCAAACATACTTTGAGACAAGCTAACAAAGTTGCAGATTACTTAGCTTCTTTGGTTGATAAAAATGCAGAGGTTAATAGAATACTGAATTTCCAGGACTTAGACCAAAGAGCTAAGGGTTTAATATATCTAGACAAGCATAGGGTTCCTGAAATTAGAGTTGATTCATGATGCTACTCAGCTATTTTGTGTCTGATATTTGCAGGACTATACTCAACACATGACGCTAAGTTGAGACACAAGGACCACATTTGAAGGAGTACAAAAGGTTGGAATACTGGAACAAGATGGAATGCTGGAACAAAATTACCAACTTCACTTCAAAAGTTCAAATAATATCCGTTGAAGTGATATACTTCCAAATGAGATTTACCACTACAAAACCAGCAGATGCCTTCCTTAAGGCACTTCGCATTTTGGATTTATACTATCCATTTTTGGGAAATGCCTGGCCAAAGATAGTAATTAACACGAGGGGTGGAGATTACTACCTTCGGAATCGCATCTCCCTTTTGTAACACATATGTATAGGCTCAAACATTAGATCTTACTTCATTCTTTTGAAGGCAATAATGTTGCCTTAGCCATTTTGGGCTTCAAAACTACTGTATTTTTTCGCTTTGTTTAGGTTGGGGACCTAATAAATACCCCACCCAAGGGTGGTTATTTTTTAAAAAAACAAAAACTACACACGTATAATTAATCCATGACTACAGGCAAAAGCACCAGGTTTTGTCTTAAGCAAAACCTAATATAATTGCAGAAAATGCCGCTGGCACTTCTTTTTTTATGATTTAATTACAACCATAAGATAATCATCAGACGTTTCAGATCTGTTCTCACATAATTGAGTGTTCTCATCTAATATTGTTGTTCTCACCTGATCCCAATTATATATAGATATATATATATATAGTATAATGAGTTATTTATAGTTTTGATTATATCTTAAGAAGTTATATATTTTAACAAGTTATTTATTATATATAGTAAAGAATTAAAATCAGTAACATATTATAATATTAGTATAAGTTATGATTGATTATATATGGTAAATATCTAAATCAGTAAAAAAACAAACACACTGACTCACAAGTAGTTTTTAGCTGGAATTTCCTAAGCCGAGGAATAAGATGACTTGTTCTCTTAGATAAACAAGATGTTCCAAGTATAAGGACTGCCACAAGCATTAACTGATTCATCCTGCTACCATTTTCAGGTTTTATCTCACTTCTAAGATGATCAAAGGCTTGTAGTGACCGCACTACTGCTACTTTCAAAGTTTAGATTCAAACACTGCGGCAAAAACAAAGGGCCTTCTCGAACCAAGGCATACTGCAACCATCACATTCAAGTGATGCAAATTTCATGCTGATGTGCAGAGTTCATGTGATATGTGGAGATGTCTGGCCAAAGTTAGGAATTAACACGAGAGGTGAAGATTACTAGTTTTTTAATTGCATCACCCAATCACTTTTGTATCATATGTGTATAGTTTAGAATAGTAAGATTAGTTTCATTTCAGGTTTGAAGGCAACTATGTTGCCTTAGCCTATTTTGGATTCAAACTAATTGTTATTTTTGGTTAACAAAGGCTGGGGACCTAATAATAACCCCCACCTTCGGGTGGTTCAACTTTAAAAAAAATCTAAATCAGTAACATATTATGATATTATTTTTAGACAACGTTAGTCAAAATGACTTCAATATCCCCGGTTGGCAGCACCATCTAAAAAAACAAACAATTTCTATTATAAGGTGCTTGGAACTAGAGTTTATGCAAAATCATGTGAGCACCATACTGTGGCTGGAGCGTGATTGATGAGTAAGGAGCATGCGAATAGGATGGAGAGAGTTCAAAGGAAAAGCGTTGCAGAATCATAGCCAAAGCTAATTTTGCTTCCAGCATTGCAAAATTTTGGCCAATGCATATACGAGGTCCCCAGCCGAAAGGAAAGAACACAACTTGGCCCTTTGTTGCATGCGAAACTCCATCTGCGAACCTTTCTGGATTGAATTCCTTTACATCATCGCCCCATGCGCTCAAATCGTAATGCATCAGCATTATTGGAAGGAGGACCATCACTCCAGCTGGGAGAGTTAAGTCTCCGATCGTTGTTTCATTCAACGTTTTCCTAGGAAGAACGGCTACCGGGGTATACAACCTCAACACCTCATGCAAGATCATGTTAACCTGCAATAAATTAAAAGAATCATTTTTTGTTCGTTGCTATAGATAATGTTTGGATTCTTGCATAAACGTAAGGAGCGTAGTTTCGGGAATCTTACAGTCTTGAGCTGATTTAGTTTGTCAAAATCGGGTTTGTCAGAAGTTCCGAAGACCTGTAAAACCTCTGCTCGAGCTCGAGACTGCCAATGCTCGAATCTACTCAATAGAATCATAGTCCAAACAAGCAGGGTTGAAGTAGTTTCCTGTCCAGCAAAATAGAACAACTTGCACTCTTCAATCACGTCTTTAATGGTCATTCCGGAATCGCAGTTTCCAGGCATACTAGTTTCTTGAGCGTTTGATTCAAGTAATAGTCCCAACGTGTCTTTGCCATTCCAGTCCCCGTCTTTCATTGATTTTAGTCTTGCATTTATAATATCTGTAATTGAACTGTCAACTTCTTGTGCGATTTGCTTTATTCTTCTGTTCCTTTTGGTGGGCAAGAACCTAAAACAACAGGATCCGTTAAACTATGATCTTTCCTTATTTATTTTTAAATTACAGGCTCCCTCCGGCCCACCAAGAACATTAGAATCTTCACTGGAACTAAACTTAGCGAACTTTGGTTGTAAAATTCTTTTGTTGTACAAAGAGCAATATTAAATTCGCCTGAATCGAGTAAACTCAAAATGCATTTACCTGAACCCGGGGACATATAATGATCTGTTGGCCTGAACAAAGTGCTGAGCTTGCTCTCTTTGTAGCTCAAAGATCTTCCTTCCTTCTTCGTAACTGCTGCCAAAAGCCGTTCGGGATATGACGTCGGCAGTCATAGTTTGAAGATGGGGCCAAACATCAACTTCCACTGCTGGGCCTTTCTCGGAAGCTATCTTCTCCCATTTGCTCAGCATCTCACTTGTACTTTCATGAAAGGCTGGCAGCATAAGCTATTTTTCCGCAGAAAACAAAGCAAAGTAAGAAGTAACTAAATTAATGAGCAGAGAAATAAGTGACGTTAGATTTTCCGTTGAATACCGCTAGCATCATTCATAATATATTTTTATAAATGAAATTAATATTAGTCCTGATGCACAGAAACTATCAATAATTTCTTAGGCTATTGAGAATTGAAGCTATAGGAAAGCGCATGAAATTGACCTTCAACTTTTCCATATGAAAGGCTGGGTTGAGAAGTTTTCTGTGTTTGACCCATTTTCCTCCTTCGTGGGCGGCCAATCCTTGAACTAGATACTTAGCGACTGGATTCATATGAGGCTTTTGGAATTTTTCCATTCTGTTTGCGACTTCTTTGATGAGATCAGGCTCCATGATCATCACCGCAGGTTTAGGTCCAAGCCACAGATAAGACCTTTTGCCTGCGAGCCCATCACGTACTTGCATTAGGCAATCATAATAAAGACGCACTAATCCTCACACCTTAAATTTTCACTAAAATAAATGAAAAAAGTTAACGAGTAAAAGTAAAAGAAAGGTGTGTAAACGGTTCACTATTAAGTACTATGGAATTGAACAGTCAAAATTTTTTACAAATTAATTTAAGAGTATGTGCAGTGGTGGTTTTTCAGTAGTTTTACTCAAGGACACTGGTTTCTTGTTAAAAAACAACCCCCGGTGTCTTGTTCTTAGCAAGAAACCACACAAACTCTCATCTGGTGGGGGCCAAAATTAATTTGAAATTAAAAATTGAATTTCACATCCAGTTTATTTTGGAGGAACAAATTTATTCACATTAAATGTTAATGGTCGGTAAATTTTAGAAACTACTTGTTATGACGAATCCAACAATATCACATACGATAATATCATTGTTTATATATCTATTCAAATATGCGCTAAAAATTTGATGGACAATGGTGTCAAATATTAAGTGAACAATTAAAGGTGGGACAAAAGGAGTACCATATTTCTGCATGGTCTGGAGATAGGGAGGGATAACCCTTGAAACGATGTCGTCTGAGAGATTGATAGGCTTGGAGTATGCATCTTGGAACATCTTTGACATATCTTTCAAATCTCCATTAACAAGTTTGTAAGGGTTTCCTCTGTACCCTTGTTCTTGCAGCAGCTTCTCCAGCCTTTTGGGCCGAAACCATACCCATATCGACACTTTCCATGCTAATACTACTAATGAGACTATCAAACTAGAGATAAGCAATTGAGATATCATGGTTAGTTTTCTTTTTGATGAATATAAGATTGGAGCCTCCTTATTTATATTGGGGTAATTGGCCAATTTAATAATGGTGTTTTACTACAGAAGGAACTTCTTGAAGTTTGTTCTCATTATCAATTTACTTAGAGACGAAGATAATGTGACGAGAAGAACTTCTTTGAAATTTCATCTTCGAAAGGGATAGGAGATGTTGGAAATTACTATGAAGTGCATGCCTGTGACGTACATTTATTGGGGAAAGATTGGTTGCTAGAGTTTGCTAAGTCTCGAACTTACTTTACTTTAAAAATGTTTCAACCACCTTTATCATCATCTTAGGAAACGTTATAGATAAGGACAATAGGTTAGTTTAGACATATGATTAAGCTTATTAGGTAATAGAGTTTTAAAAAAATTAAAAAAAAGTAATTGAATTATAATATAAGCGGGTCAAGAAAATAATACATTTTTAGTTTAATTTTTGTAATATCATGTTTCATGTATGACTCTGCCTCGTATTTTTGGTACTCACTATAAATATGAATATATACAGCCACAATAATTGCAGGTTTTACGCTTTATCACGGTATCAATCATCTTTCTCAAAAATTTCTAGCATTTTCTTGTGTTTTCTGAAATTTTCCCATCCTTCCCTATGGTTGCTGCAGGTCGTCGCCGATCTCCGCAGCCAACTGTCAGTTCATCCCGTCTGTTGTTCTTCTTACAGTATGAACAATGAGGCAATTGTAAACTGCCAATCGCAAGTTTATAGTGTGATTATTTCGACCTGTCTCTCTGTTTGTGTCGTGGATTGTTCGTTGGTGTTTTTCCATGGTATCTTCTATGCTTGCTACGAGATCAACCTCATCACTATCAAGTTCGATGGTATTACAACTATGAAAATTGGCGCACTCAGGTTACTTTTGTTTCATGATCGTTCAATTTGCTCAGTTTGATTAATGGATCTAAGATGTGCCTGTATCCACCCCCTGACTCTGCTGACATGGGATATTCTGAGGAATCTCTCTCTGGCGCTGAGTCCTCCGACAAATCGATGAATGTTGATGCCTATTCTTCTTGGGTTCGTACAGATTAGCATATCCAAGCTCTGTTGTCTTCATCTCTCTCTCTCTATCGTTTCCATGTCCGTTTTCAATAGCCTCATGATTTCCGCTCAGGTATGGAATGCTTAATCCACCAAGTACTAGAATAGTTCTCGTGCACGTCATCTTCTTCTTCGAGACTGTTTGATGACCATTCGTCAAGATTACCACTCTGTCCAGGATTGTTATACTTGTATTAAGAGTTATCTTGATGAACTCCGCGAATGTGGATGGCACTGTTTCAAATGATGAGATCATCCTGATGTTTTGTCAAGTCATGAAATCCTCTTTCTTTGAGTTTACATATGCTCAGATGATCATCGAACTTCATCTTGACTTTTTTAGTTTGGTGTCAAAGGTTGAGGTTCTTGAGTTCTCTCAAAAAGCTCGTGCAACAATAACAGCCAGATTGCAAATGGTGTTTTTACTGCCTCTCAGCCATCATCAAGATAGCTAGCTCGTGGTCGTGCAGGTCTTGGCAACAACTGGTGTGGCTGAGTAGGTCATATTTGTGGAGGCGTCGGCTCTCCCTCTCCCGGCTGCAGCGGCGGCTCAGTTTCTCCAGAAAGTTGTGGTCATGGAGCCTATCAGTGCCTAGAGTGCTATCATCCCGGTCATCTTGTTACTTTTTGTTGGAAACTTTCTCGCGTATCTGGTGACGACATTCTCAATTTCGCAGCCCCAGTAGCCTCAACAGTATAATGTTGTTCTTGATTGGTACATGGATTCTGGAGCTACCAATCAAATGACATCCTTGTCCTTGAATCTGGATAGCGTTCTCCTTATCACGGCAATCGTAGTGTATATTTTGGCAACTGTTTTTTAAAAAAATATTTTGCATACTGCCGATTCCCAGATTCCTGATTCTCTTACTTTATCTGATGTCTTAGTAGTTCCAAACATTACTAAGAATTTATTGACCATCTACAAGCTAACTTGGGATTTAAATGTTGTTTTTTGATTTGATGATCATTATTTTACTATTCAGTTTAAGGTTACCAAGGAGTCCTTGGGCAGAAGACACATTGAGAGGGGTCTTTACATTTTATATTATGGTGGTGCTGATTTAGTTTCTTTTGTTAATTCAAATAAATCCAAGGCATCATTTGAGGTATGGCACAGTGTTTTAGGACATGTTTCCCATTCTGTTATTTCATCTTTAAGTAGAAATTGTTGTTTATATGTTACTTGTTTGCTACCTAAGCCCCATTTGTGTTCTTCCTGTTAGATGGTAAAGGCAAGCATCTTTCTTTTAGTGATAATCTAAAATGCGCACAATGCATACTCAATTTAGTTCACTGTGATCTTTGGGGATCCTCTCAAGTTGTATCTCGTGTTGGGCTTTCATATTATGTTATTTTTGTTGAATTTTGTCAGTTCGCCTTATTATATCCTTTGCGACGTAAGTATGATTTTGTAGAGCTTTTCTTCATTTTGAGGTACTGGTTGAGAATAATTTTTCTACCTCGATCAAAGTTTTCAAGAGTGATGGTGGCTCTGAGTTTCTTAATCATTACTTGCGATCACGTTTTTCTTCTAAGGGCATTCATCATCAGCCTTCATGTCCCTACACTCCAAAGCAAAATAGTCATGCAGAGTGAAAGCATCGTCATATCACTGAAATGGGGCTGTCGATGTTTTTTCATTTTGTTCTTCCTCATTATTTTTGGTATGATGTTTTCTTTAACTCGATCTACATCATCAATAGGTTGTTTATGCCGGTTTTAACTTGCCAGTCTCCGCTCTTTGTTATTTTTGGTTCGACTCCTAATTACTACAATTATAATCCATTGGATTGTCAATTTTTTCCTTATTTGCGCCCTTATATTGCGCATAAGTTGTCACCTCGGGGTATGTCTTGCATTTTTTAGGCTATAGTTCATAGTATAGGTTTATTGTTTTTTGGATCCTATTACGAAGAATAAATACATCACTTGACATGCTTGGTTTAATGAGCTCATTTTCCCCGTCACACGCACAAGCTCTGCGACGGCGGCAATGATATTTCTGCTTTATTTGCTGAGACCGAGCCATGAAGTTACCGCTTGACTATCAAGGGTTCTGATCGGGTCACTGCTATGGATTCCGAGATAGATGCGCTTCGCACTCAGCAAACGTGGGCTTTTGTTCCTTGTACTCCACATGTTAGTTTTGTTAGTTTAAAATGGGTGTTTTGTTTAGAGTATAAAGTTGATGGCTCACCTGGTCGTCTTAAAGCGAGGGTCGTTGCGCAAAGTTTTTCGTAAGTTCTAGGTTTTGATTACGATTATACTTTTAGTCATGTTGTGAAGGAATATATCGTTCGTACTATTTTATCTTTAGATTTTTCGTCAATGGTCGTTATGTTAACTGGATGTTAAAAATGCTTTTATGAATGGTGTTCTTGACTCGCAGGTTTATATGGAGCAGATGGCTGGTTACAAAGACCCTTTGTTTCAAATTATGTTTGTTTTTTGCACAAGGCCATTTATTGTTTGAAGCAAGCTCCGCGTGCTTGGTTTCAATGTTTCAACTTTTTTCTTGTTGGCCTAGGTTTATGTGGAGCTCTTCAGCTACATCTTTATTTGTGTTTTCACTCGGGCCTCTCAGCTATATTTATTGGTTTATGTTGATGATATCATTTTCACTAGCAATGATGATTCTCTGATTCCCAAGTTTATTGATTGTGTGAATCTTGAATTTAAGATCACCAATCTTAGCACTTTACAGTATTTCTTGGTTTTTGAGGTTTTTCCTACTCCATACGACTTATTCCTCGGTCAGGCCAAATATGGCAAGAACATTCTTTTGCTTGCAGGAATGCAGAATTTTTTGCCAGTTACCACGCCATTTGTGGCTTTTTCGTAGTTGATCTGCACCTAGAAGCATGTGTTGGCCAATGCATCTAGCACACTTACAAGTATCTTTTGTATGGTTGATTTCTAGGTTTATTTTGGTTTACATCATAGCTAGTTTAGATATCCTTTGTTGGTTTTCTTCCCTATATCCCTCATTTTGTATATTTATTTAGACCTAATGAATGTTATGTCCTTACGAGCATCCAGATCCCATTTTGTGAGCTTCATTGTAAATCTCTCATAAGCACTTTGGAGTAGAAGGTCATTCGCAATAATTGTAGTAGATATTTGAAGACCATTCCCAAGGATTGTAGTAGACCGAAGACCACACACTTAATCATGGTTGTAGATGGAAATGGGCTCAGGAGAAAGAAGTTGAAGCACAAAAAAAATTGAAGACTAGCACAGCCCGTGCTAGTTAAAATGGTGGTGCACCTAAGTAAGGGAAAAGGGCACAAGGAATTGCACGGCCGGTGCCTTTCAAAGGGACCATGCAGCTAAGTATGGGCATGGGCCATGTCCTATTACATGGCTTGTGCACCTTGAAGATCAAAGACCAAAAGACCAGTCTGCACCCTGTGACATTTCGCACTGCCGTCTTCATCAGTCACCCGACGTTCTCCATTGATTCAAGCATCTTCTTCACTCATCTTCTCTAATTTCAGCCCTGCACCGCTGCTGGTTTTCTTCTTCGTGTGGTGGTTCGGTCAATCTCGACAATCACCCTCTTCTCTATGTGGTCATTCCAGCTTTCTCTTGCGACCAGAGCCAGGCATATTCATGTTTTCAAGCTTTTATTTTTGCGCCAAACGTGTGTCACTCACGTGCGGCACTGCTTAAGTGCGCCAGCATTTTTTGCAATGCGTGGAACTCATGCGCGATTCTCCTAGACGCGCCCCCTTCTGAAACGCGTGCCACTCACGCGCGGATATTTTCTACAGCATTTTTTGTTCACAGTTGCACTCATCTTGCTTTCCCATTTTATCGCGATATTTTCAATTTATTGCGAGTGTGTTTTTATTATGAGATTAGCTCCCAGTCAGCATTTCCAGTCAGCACATATTTTTTAATTTTTTTAAAAAAAAGATCGATTTCTCTTGTATTATGGCTCTTTTTCATCAACCACGGTGTCAATGATGTTATACTCTATGTCATGTTGCTTCTTATTGTTCTAAAATGCATGATGAATGGTACCAGTTGCAATGTCATTGGTGTAAGAAGTTTGGTCATGTTGCCTCTATTTGTTCTCATTTGGTCTCTCGAGCCTCATCTACTGTTTCTACACCATATGCTTCTCCGCATATTCGCTGGATAGCGAATTCTGGCGCTACCAACCAAATGACTTCTTCTCAGTCCGCTCATAAATGTGTGACTCCTTATTCTGGTAACCATTGTGTTTTTGTTGGTAATGGTTCTGCTCTTAACATTACCCATGTTAATCATTCTCGGGTCTCTGATTCATTATCGTTGTCTGATGCTTTAGTGGTTCCTCATATTACTAAAAAATTGTTGTCTATTAGTAAGTTAACTCGGGTTATGAATGTTATTTGTTTTGATGAATCTTCTTTCACTATTTCGAACAAGTTTACTAGAGATGTTATTGGCAAAGGCCATCTTG
>JAULKM010000011.1:4981787-5000891 GCA_032355605.1 Rubia tinctorum | reverse complement strand
AGAATTGGCAAGTGCATATCTTATGGGTTTCTTAGTTGAACGACATCTCATACTAGTTTGAATGCATAGGGAACAAATCCACATACATAGCTAAGCTGAGTTAGGGACTTTCTGTCCCTGCTTTATGTCTCTTTGTCAGCTAAACATGGCTCACTGCACTGGGTGATTGATATTTTGGGTTGGAAAGGTGATAACCTCTGCACTTATAGAAATTGACTAAGTCATTCGAATAATTGGGTGTGTATTTAAATACTTGAGCATGCTAGTATATGACCTGCCGGATGGGATCATAAAACTTTCCAAAAGATGGTTAACATTATCACTATGAGGCTGAAAGATTGACAATGCTAATATATAGAAATTGTCAGTGCTCTTCGCAGGAGGGCTATTGAAAAGGGTTTCAAAATAGTGCAATAAAAATTCAGTATTTGTTGTAAGATTATCTCCATTTTTTCTGACATTCTGTTTTCTTTTTCTTGGAAATGTTTCTTGCAGGTCTTGTGGCATGCAACTTATTCCAACTTGGACAATGACAATTCTTTTTTTGGAGTTTATAATCGTCGTAGAGGTAATAACTTGATCTGAATTTTTGTGTACCTTTAGCAAAAGTTGCGTGTGAATGTTAACGATTTTGTTTTAACAAGGTTCCGTTTTAACCCTATGGATTATGAAACTTTAAAGGATACCATCAGAGATTCAGAAAATTTTCAAAAAATTAAAAACGTTCCCTTCTCCATCGTTGTGATGAATAAGTTGACTCCCGGATCACCATTATCCTGACCAAGAAATCATAGGTCTTCACTACCTACAAAGGTTAGCAGATTGCTGTCCCCATTTAGGTAAATCGTCTAAAATTTGTGATGTTATCGAGTTTCACTTCAATCGTCGTGATTCTGTTCTTTGCTGATTCAGAACTTCAAGCAACTGCCTGATAGGCTTGTGGAGATTCGGAGCGATACTTGTTGATCTTCTCAATATGAGGTACTGCGTTTGTGTCTACAAAATTCAAATTCTGTTAAAAGTCTTCGATTTCTTACTTTTGTGATTTTTAACATGATTTTGTCAACTGTGATTTCAGGGTGTAATTATTAGAATTTTTTAAGACTTAAAGATAATAATTAGATTTTTTTCATAGGTTTAATTGTGACGTTAAAAAATTTCGGAGGTTTAATTGTGACCATTAGAACTATTAGATTTTTTGTATGTTTAAGTTCAATTATTAGTACTCGGTGGGTCAAACTGCAATTATTAGTACTCGATGAGTCAAACTGCAATTATTAGTACTCGGTGGGTCCAACTGCAATTATTATTACTCGGTGGGTGAAACTACAATTATTAGTGCTCTGTAGGTTTAATTACAATTATTAAAACATTGTAGGTTGTCAAACTGCAATTATTAGTACTCTGTAGGTTTAATTACAATTATTAAAACATTGTGGGTTGAGTTATATTTTTAATTTTCTCCATTATTTCGCTACACTTCCAGATGTAGTAATTGTTTTCTACACTTCCACAGGTAGCCTTGGCTGGGTACACGTTAAGGTGTAGAAACATTTACTACATTTCCTGATGTAGCCTTTTTTAATACACTTTGAGGTGTAGAAATCATTCACTACACTTCCAGATGTATCCTTTCTTAAATACACTTCGAGGTGTAGAAATCATTTGCTACGCCTTTAAGAGTAGTGTTTTTTTCGTTACACCTGCTTCTACTACACTTTTTTGAAGTGTAGGGGAAAACATTAACTACACTTGTTGATGTCATTATTGAGACCCAAAACATGTAGCAACTAGAGTGGTTTGTTGTAGTCAGCATTCCTACTTTCACCCCATCTGGTGAAAGTTTCCCTTTGTCTTGAGAATCATCACCCTAAGTCTGCTAAATACTATAAGAATAGTCTTCTGGTCAATCCAGCTCTAGATAGTGCTACCTCTCTATCTCTCACCAAAATGAACAATGGGTTTCCGCCAAATTTGGACCCCAAAAGGCTCATCACATACATGTCCACTTTCGGATCCATAATACAACAGGAAGTGGTATGGTGAATGAAGATCTCAATGACATTCCCTTTATTGGTCTCTCTTCAAGGGTAACAAGAAGAAATGCATATTCAAGGTAACACCAGACTATACTATGCTTAGGAATACCAGTATTAACTCCAAACTATTGGCTTACTGGTTAGATGATAGAGGCTTCTCTAAACATTTTTTCACTCAATACTTCTTGAACAACTAGGGCCCTCGTGCATGGATAGTGCACCGACATGATAATTTTTTTATTTTAGGCTTTGAAACTGAAGTTGAAATGCTAGTTGTGCTGAATATTGGTCCTTACTCAGGGGATAGAGGCTTATTGTGTCTCAGAAGGTGGTCGGGGGAATATCTGCTAGCTAGCAATACTGTCACGAAGATCCTTGTTTGGATTCGTCTTTATAATCCAACAACAACTCGTTTAAACCGGGTGGTAGGAGAGTAGTAATGGAGAGATGGCAAGGTAAGTGATGGCTCCTTGGGTAAAGATATACGAATATATGCGACTAAGTTTATCTCTTTTTTTGGAATGCTATTGTTAGTGGCACGAGAATGTAGGGATGGGTTTGAAATATAAAAGGAGTGGCAAAGGTGTGTTTAATGGCTATTAAGGATTCTCTATAATTATCGTAATCCGTCTCTAAATAGTTGAAGGGGGATACATGTAATTTCATATAATTATTTGTTGCATTCAAGGATGGCAAGAGTGGGGTGAGGTTGTATTCTGATCATGACTGATGTGGCTGAGCTGAGGGATTTTATCCTTGTTTATCTAATTGTGAGATCAGGTTTCCAAGTGTTGGAGATGTTATAATGAGGCCGCCAATGGGTATGTTCGTTGTGTACGAACACCAGATGCAGTATGACATGACCCTACCTGTTCTAGTTTACTTTGTGAGTGTGTTGGAGACTTATGGGGTTGCTTCTGCTCAGCTACGTCCTCAGGGGGTGTCCATACTATTTGGCTTTGAACAGGTGTGTCGTAAGGCTAGGAGGATTTTAAGTGTGAAATTATTTTGTGCGTATTACAACATTCACAAGGTGGACATTGCTAAGTCTTGGGTGACTTTTAAACCTGCAATGTCAAAAGTTGATCTTGTTCAAGGGGTTTCTAACGACTCAGGTGAATGGAAAGATAAGTTTATGTATGTTAACTGTCTTGGCAATGATTATATCCAATATGGAACAGTCACATTCCTGTTAGTAGAGAATTAAAATGGAAGAAAGATGTGAACTCCATACTGGAATTGACTGCGGTGGAGGTGGGAATGCCTAGGGGAAAGCGAGGAATGATACTTAAATGTAGGCTACAACCGTGAAGTTTTACAGCCTATTAGGTTCTTTACCCGCTGACTGACATGCCAATGCATATAACAGTCGTCATGAGGTCAGCGATGTGAAGGCTATTACTTCATGCATATGTCGACGTCTGGATGAAGACTGTGTGGGAAGTGGTTGTGTCACGAAGTGCAAGGGTAGAGGAGGTGTGGGTTTTGAAGAAGGTTTATCGAAGGTCATGAGGTCAGTTAGTGGTGCTGCGGTTAGCAGCACTAGAGGGTAATCGCGTGAGTACGTGATTGACGTTTATACCCTTACTAGTGTGGTTGCCTCCGCTAGAGAGGTATTATGTTTCCTTATTTGTTTTCTATTTAGTGTCATATTATCCTAATGAAAGAGTGATTATAGGTTTGAGAAGTGTTGAATGACACTGCTCAACGTGATGTTGAGTATGCAGGTAAGGTCAAAGGGTTTCAAAAGAAACTGGAACTGGTTGAATCGTTATTGGTAAAAGAGAAGATGGTTATCAGTGAAATGGTAATGGAGATAGCTAAGCTGTGTGGTAAGGTTAGGAGATTAAAGGAGGGTTGTCTTGCTAGCCCCAACTACCATCGTGTGTAAGTTGATAGGCTAGTGAATTCTTAAGATTTTTTAGGATTACTCGGGGATATGTACATAAAGATGGCTGAGGTTGGGAAGTGGGAGGCTATGCGTTGCCTTCACGAGAAGAATCCGGAGTTGAAAATAGTTGGATTGGGTGAGGGATGTGCTTTGGAGAAAGCGTTTGAGAATGTGAAAAGGTGTTGTTGATGAGTGATTGATAGGAATATTGAAGGGAGTGGTAAAGTCTTTCGACTAGTTAGGGAATTGGCTAGGATGGGCTCATTTCCTTCTGTAAGAGAGGTGAAGAGTTCGATATTGACTGATGTGCGGCTCTTATCAAGCCTGGAAAGGTCAGTGGTGAGCTGTGGTCGGGCATTGTGGCCGAGAAAGATGGTTCTAGTGTGATTGTGTGGGTGGGGATGTTTCTGTGGTCGGGTGGAATACGCCATGGGTCTGTGGCAGTTGGGCCAGCGACCCATTAATGCTGTTTTTCTCCTTCATTTCCTATACTATATATACCCCCTCTTTCCTCCATTAAAGACAATGATTGCTTATCATCAAAACCCTACTTTACATTTACTTCTTGTCAGAAATACCTTGTTTACCATGGATTTTTGCTCATTCGTTATGAGTTTTAGCTATCTAGGCTAAATATACTCTTGGGAGCAATTGGTAAGCATTTCTAGTATGAATTTGTGAGATTTGATTTATCCTATTTTTGCTATAATTATCAATCATGTTTTATGTTTTGTTTGTCATTAGTTGAAGACTTAGACTAGGAAGTACTACTTGTTTATCATTGTGAATTGATTATTTGCTAGATTTTTGGTCAAACTCGGGATAGCTTATCTCTTTGTCGATATGATTATCATTGGTTAATGTTGGGTTATAATTAGGGGTGACAACTAATTATGATTATTTATTGATAAATTGCTTAGGTTTAGGATGAATTTGAATGGTTTTTTCTAATGACCGTAGTGGCATACTAATGACGCCTAGCATGAAAGTCGATCCCATAATCATTATAAGGAAACATAATTGTGCTATCCTGATGTTTCTCGCTTGTATGACATTGTGTTAGTTTTATTGAGTCTTCATATCTATTGCTATCCTTGGGGTATTCTATGACGCTGATCTTTTAGAGTGACCCGAGGGTAAGGATTATTGTGTGGCACTGATCGCTCATTCTAACCATAACCAAGGAGAGGTGACAAATCTCTTCACTTAAAAGGTGTTGAAAAGTTCTCCACAATGTGTAGTAAATGCACGAAAATAGGATAATTAGTTGATGATCAAAGGATAACTAGAAATGTAAATCAATTACGCCAAAACTCGTTACAATCTTAGTTATATCTTTCATGATAGTTCTGATCATATTTACATTGTTCGTTCTAATTGTTTGTGAATTTATTTACATAATAATTCAAGTTTGTCGATTGATTGAAGACGTCGTGAAGAACACTATATTATTTTTTCCCACCGAGTTTTTAACGAGTTAGTGTGATCTTTGTAAACTATTGTAAAATTATTTCATTTTGAATTCTTTAGTGAAGAGCTTAGCCGTGTGGGCTCTAAAGAGTTGATTTTTGAAATTATGATCCATTAGGGTTTTGGAATATTCAGTTTTATTTTGATTAGAATTAAATTTGGTAAGATTAGATAAGGTAATAATCATCAAGGTTACTTCTTGAAGAATTTGACCAGATTACCTATACTATCTTCCGCGTTGATGCATCACTTCTTGGATGGACATGAAGTGAAGGTTCCTTGAAAAGTACTTTCCGGCTTCCAAGTCCGAAAGTCTCAAAAAATAGCTCTCCAACATATCTCAATTGGAAAATGAATCCCTTTATGAGTATTGGGAGAGATTTAAAAGGTTGTTGGCGAGCTGTCCTTATCATCCGTTCAAGGAGGGAAATTTGGTGTATTATTTCTTCGAAGAGTTGTGCTACGAAGACACGAGGATGGTGAATGCGGCATGTAATGGGTCGATTGCCAACAAGAGTTCGAGAGATGCAATGGCGTTATTCGAAGAAATGATCAACGGGACACGACAATTTGGTATTAGATCCCAACTGAAGACATTGGATGAGCCGGCTCAATCTCCCAAATTGAAATAGCTAGTTCAAGCACTTGCCTCTATGATGAAGGAATTTATGAAGGGAAGAGTTCACCATGTCAAGGTTTGTGGCATATGTAGCCTTGATCATCCTACCGGGAGTTGTCCACAAGTGGTGGAATATTTTGAAGAGGTGAAATCGTTGGATTCCAATGGTGGAAATAGGCAACAATTTGCTAGGGGGAAACAACAAGGGTTCCGAGGGAACCAAGACGGAGATAGACAAGACCCCTAAGAAAATACCTTCAATTCTTGGTACCGCGATTACCCAACTTCAGTTGGCGCGGAGAGGAAATTCAAGGGTATAACCGAAATTAACAACCTTCACTTCAACCCTACCCGAGAGGATAACAGCCTTCTAAAAACAATGCCATTTTATACAAGTCATATCGGGAAGAGATCTTGGATTATATAGCTCAATTGTCAAAGAAACAAAATGTGTTCGCGGAACTGACAAAGAGAGAAATTGAAGATCTTGGCACTAGAGCTTTTTTAAGTATCAAGAATCTCGAAATCCAAGTTGGCCAACTCGCCACCTTGGTGAGTCGACTTGAGGCTAAGAAATATAGAAAGCTCCCTTCCATACCTAAGATCAATCCAAGAAATTTGAGTGTGTTGAAGCTATGGAGTGGAAAGGAGGTATGTGTGCCCGAGAAGGAAATCTTTCAAGAAGATGATTTGATGGTGGAAAGCAACAAGAATAACTTGGAGGAGAGTGAGATGGTTGTAGAGGAGGAGCCCGTAAAAGAGCTTCCAACCATCGAGGCAAGGGTGATCCCTCTACCGCCTTTTCCTAGTGCACTTAGGGGAAGGCCGAATGTGGCAACCATTGAGGCACACATTTGCAAAACATTCGAGAAGGCTGAAGTTAGCACTCCAATTTTGGATTTGATTAAGAATGTTTTCTCTTATGCCAAATTCTTGAAAAATGCATGTACTAATAGTAGGAATAAACCAATTAGAAGGGTAGGGCAATCAAAGATAGGGGGAATGGGAACTTGCCTAAGAAGTGTGATGACCCCGGGATGTTTTCAATTCCTATTTCCTTATGTGAAAAATTGGTGAAAAATGCTATGATCGACTTAGGAGCATTTATTAATGTGATACCTTCTATCCTTTATGAAAACCTAGACATAGGCGAGCTTAAGGAAACTAGGGTAATTGTCCAATTAGCCGATCACTCCCAAGCTAGTTCTCGAGGTTTAGTTAAGGATGTAATGGTTAGAGTAGGAAATCTAGTATTTTCGGCGGACTTCTTTGTTCTTGACGTAGTGCCCGATGGTGGAGCACCCTCAATTTTATTGGAGAGACATTTTGTAAAAAATTCAAGGACTAAGATAGATGCTCATTTAGGGACACTAACCCTATAAGATGACATTGATAATGTGTGATTTGAAATCTATAAGTCTAAGCATCATTCACCCATCCCTTCTCTTATGTGCAATGGCGTAATTTTGTATGATGAGCTTGCTTAAATTGAAAACCCTTGCATGATTGATGAGAATGGTTGCCTAGATAAGATTCTTGATGATGATGAGAGTGATGAGGGAAATCATACTTTGATCTTTAATTGTGATGATCATGCTGATGAGACTTATGCTATATGTCTCTCATGGATTGTTTTTCTATGCTCACTAACATGAAGTAGTTAGTGGAAAGTGGCAAAGACGTAACAACTCCTTAACTATCTCCTAAACCCGAGGAAATAGCTAAGGACTCGACATTGGCTAGGTATGGGCATTCACTCTCTATGGCAAGCAAAGCGAGTAAAGGTAAGGATGGCACATTGTGGAGACCTCTCCACTAGGATGTCATCATGGGTGGATTTGCTGATGGCGACTCTAGAGACCCAACGGTAGGTTCTTTTTAATCGAAATGCTTGAAAAATAAGTCGTGAGGACGACAATAAAAATACTGTGCTCTTTCTTGCGTTGTTTTGAAATTTTTTGGTAGATAGATTTTGCGTGTTTTTGTGTGACAAAGGATCATGGGCTGAAACTCTTATTGATTGTTAAGTTTAAGGTCAAGTCTCATGCTTTGTAGTTGAAAGGGAATAGGACTTGATGGGTGAAAAAGTTTTTTGAAAAAAGGGAGGCATTAGGGAAAATATGACCCCGTTCACTGGCCAGCCTCGTGTTAGACCCCCCCAACATGAGGTAGCCTCATGTCAGATCCCCTTAACACGAGGCTTGTGGCACACTCATGTCACTGCCTCATGTTATGCTGTAGGTGGGGAAAAATGCAGATTTTGAGAAATTGAAATTATAAGCAAAAACATGCATTTTGGCCCATTAATTCAGCAAATATTTTATTTCCTAGGATTGTTGATGTAAATAGTACGATACTAAATATCACCACCTCCCTTAGGCATTAATTAAGTGGTACTTTTGTCCCCTAGAGTTTCTATTTTCACCAAAGCCATTCCTATCTTCTTTGTGCCTCCTCCAAAATCACCCTCTTTTAGAGGAGCATGAATTGCTGAAAATAAGAGTCAATAGTAGATTCCCCTACCCATAGGAATCATTTAGATCTTTCAAGTCTCTCAAGAATACTCACTCTCACTTCACCTTGGAGAAACTAAAAAATTTTGAAGTTTTTTCTCTAAAAAATTAGCATTTGTGCATCTTCTTGTGTGAAAATTTCATCTCTTAGCTTCAAACTTCAGGTAATCCTCTGAACCTTGTGTTTACTTGCTTTCTTTATAATGATTGTGTTATGATGAGAAGGATGATTTTTTAAAACTTTGAGGTGTTTTTGGGGAAGTATGTGGGTTATATGAATGATCTTGCATTGAACCAAGTGCGAGAGAAGAATATGTTCTTGTGCTTTCATGATATGATCTTCCTTATATTATTTGTTGAGGAGGAATGATTCTTGATTGCATGATCTTCTTGATGAGTTGATATGAATTTCCATGAGAGTGTTATTAAGGAAGAATGATTCTTGATTGCCTTTATGTTGAAATAGTATGGTCTGGGATATCTTGGCTATTCAGAAAGAGCGTTCTTCTTGTATGATACTTAATGCACATCTTTGTATATTCTTGCATTACCTTCTTCTTCTTGTGATAGAATGGCTCCAAAAAGAAGTAGGCCGGAAAAAGGAACAACTTCCTGAGGTAAGAAGGGGAAGAAGTTGGCTCAAGTAGGGAGACAAGAGCCGACGACTTCTCTTCCTCCCAACCCCGCATTTGTCTTTAAGGAGTTCATGGGGTTAACCAACATTTTTGGGAGTGCGGCCCGAAGGTGGAGGTACCTAAATAGCCCAAAGAAGGCCAATTTTGAGACCAAGTTTGCATGCAAGGAGACCCTGACAGCTCCAGGCCTACTCGAGCCCGTCACTTATTTGCTAAGCCGAATAGGCCTGGAGGGTTTCTTGGATATGCATTCCAAGACTTTCATAAGGTGGACGTTGGAGTTTTTGGCGACCTTAGAGCAAGCAATGGATACTGAAGGGAGAAGGATCATCCATTTCCACTTGGATGATAAGGAGTACACTATGTCACATCGGGAGATACCCCGAGATTTCAGGTGGAAGTATGGGAAAGAAGTTCCAAGAACACACCGGCAAGTCCTTCTGTTTTCATTGAGAAATTTTTGGAGGATTTTTTTGGGCATGAAAAGGAGAAATTTATGCAAGAGTACCACAATAGTCCACCCAGCTTTGCGGTACGTCCAACGACTCCTTTCCATGGGCTTATTTTGTCACAGAGAGATGGCGATGACCCCGGAAGGGACTTTCTACCCCAATTTGGTGGGGGCCTTTGTGGAGGAATGCTTAGCTGCGGAACAGAAGAAAGATGGCAAGAAACCGATGGGAGGCATGGTCGGACTTCTAGCCCAACACTTAGGACATCCGGTTCCTTCTCCATTCGCATTGGTGGACTTAGGTTGTTTGGGGACGAGGTAAACTATGGACAAGCTATCACAGGCTTCAATTTGGTTGTACGGTGGAATCACGGTTTGCAGCTTTATGGTTCTTCCACAATCGGAGCGCACAACTATCAACCAAGACACTTTATTAGATGACTTGTTTCTAGCACCCGATCCGCGGTTTGAGAAATGCTTTTGCAACGTATTATTAAGCCCGAACATCAACGTTGAGGAGGAGCATGGTGAGATTCCATCGAGGGCACCACTTACCCGCAATCACCAACCCGCGGACCTCCTCGACCAATTGCTCACATTTGGGGAACAACTCGTGAGTTCTACCCATATAGTGCAAGGTCGGCCACGTGGTAGGAGGTATGAGTTTGCAAATGGAAAAAAGGAAATAAGAAAAAGGAAAAAGGAAAAAAGAAAATTGGAAAAGGTTAATTTTGCCCTTAAAATTAACGTTAAAAACCTACCTTAACAGTTTGACCTAATGGAAGGGGCACAATTCTCCAGCTTTGTAAGTTCAGGGGCCAAAAGTGTCGGACAAAAAACTGGAGGGCCAAAGGTGGACGATGGTGATAGTTCGAGTGTCACATAAGTTGTTTGCTCTATTACCTATATATACATATACTTCGTATATACTTTCACCAATTGATTATAATGTAATCTATTCATAAACAACCATATTAGGTTGATAAAAAGTGTCCCAATAGCTCTTTCTTTGAATACTTCCATTTATATTATGCTTCTAAAACGTCCCCTTATCGCGAGTCCCTAAAGATATTGGGTCGTTATATTAAGCGATCTAAAGACAAGATATGAGGTTGTTTTTATGTGTCCTATTAATATTAGATCGTTTTTAATGTCCTAATTACATATATATATCGGGACGTTTAATGTATAAGCGTTCTAACATACATCTATTATAACACTTATAAATGTCCCAATAGTTTTAATTAAATATATATTGGGACACTTTTAATATGTTTGACACAATATTATGATGTTTAATTTTATAAGCGTCCTAACTTAAATTTGTTTGGACGTTTTTTTAAAATAAAAGCGTCCTATATAAGTGTGCTAATATACCTTTTTTGTTGTAGTGAAATCAATTAAAATTATCTTTCATTTCCTAAATTTCTTAATGTTAAAAGACTAATCCAATAATAGGGAAGTCTCATTCAGTTCCGATCGATACTATACAGGCTACAGACATATTTCATATTATGATGATAAATGATCGAAAATCCATACTACTGTGATTTTTTCAAATCTTTATTACATCAACACTGGAACGCAACGCTGGACCTTTACTAACATATAAACTAGAGTTGATATAAACTAGAGTTCATGCAAAATCAAGTGAGCACCATATTGTGGCTGGAGCGTGATTGATGAGTAAGGAGCATGCGAATAGGATGGAGAGAGTTCAAAGGAAAAGCGTTGCAGAATCATAGCCAAAGCTAATTTTGCTTCCAGCATAGCAAAATTTTGGCCAATGCAGATACGAGGTCCCCAGCCAAAAGGAAAGAACACAACTTGACCCTTTGTTGCATGCGAAACTCCATCCGCGAACCTTTCAGGCTTGAACTCCTTCACATCATCACCCCATATGTTCGAATCGTAATGCATCAACATTGTTGGAAGGAGGATCATCACTCCAGCTGGGAGAGTTAAGTCTCCGATCGTTGTTTCATTCAAAGTTTTCCTAGCAAGAACGACTAGTGGGGTATATAACCTCAAGACCTCATGCAAGATCATGTTAACCTGCAATAAATTAAAATCATCATTTGGTTTTAGTTACTTTATAATATTTTAATTCTTGCAAAAACATTATATAAGGGTGCAGTTTCTGGCATCTTACAATCTTGAGCTGATTTAGTTTGTCGAAATCAGGCTTGTCAGAAGTTCCGAAGACTTGTAGAACCTCTTCTCGAGCACGAGACTGCCAATGATCGAATCTACTCAGAAGAATCATGGTCCAAACAAGCAGGGTTGAAGTAGTTTCTTGTCCAGCAAAATAGAACAACTTGCACTCTTCAATCACGTCTTTGATGGTCATCCCCGAATTTCTGTTTCCAGGCATACTAGTTTCTTGAGCGTTTGATTCAAGTAATAGTCCCAACGTGTCTTTGCCGTTCCATTCCCCAGCTTTCATTGATTTTAGTCTTGCATTTATAATATCAGTGATGGAGCTGTCAACTTCTCGCGCGATTTGCTTCATTCTTCTGTTCCTTTCAGTGGGCAAGAACCTAAAGCAACATACAGATCCCTTAAACTGCAATATTCTTCCTCGTACATGGATCGCGGGTCGTAACTCAAAATGCATTTACCTGAACCCGGGGACATATAATGATCTGTTGGCCTGAACAAAGTGCTGAGCTTGCTCTCTTTGTAGCTCAAAGATCTTCCTTCCTTCTTCGTAACTGCTGCCAAAAGCCGTTCGGGATATGACGTCGGCAGTCATAGTTTGAAGATGGGGCCAAACATCAACTTCCACTGCTGGGCCTTTCTCGGAAGCTATCTTCTCCCATTTGCTCAGCATCTCACTTGTACTTTCATAGAAGGCTGGCAGCATAAGCTATTTTTCCACAGAGAAATTTCAGTTCCTAAATTTCTTAGGCTGTTAAGAATTTAAGCTATAGGAAAATGCATGAAACTGACCTTCAACTTTTCCATGTGAAAGGCTGGGTTGAGAAGTTTTCTGTGTTTGGCCCATTTTCCACCTTCGTAGGCGGCCAATCCTTGAGCTAGATATTTAGCGAGTGGATTCGTATGAGGTTTTGGAAACTTTTCCATTCTGTTTGCGACTTCTTTGATGAGATCAGGTTCCATGATCAGCACTGCAGGCTTAGGTCCAAACCACAGATACGACCTTTTACCTGCGAGCCCATCACGTACTTGCTTTAGGCAATCATAATAGAGCCACACTAATCCTCACACCTTAATTTTACACTGAAATAAATGAATAAAATTGGAATTTTTTTTTTTACAAATAAAAGGTAAAAGAAAACTGTGTCTATTACTTGAAATGGTTCACTCTTAAGAAAAAGTTAGCAGAAATTTTTTATGTGGGAAAATTGTGTATGTGGGGGTGAGAGACCAATTAAAATATGACATATGACAAATGAGTGAATTAAAATAAATGAAAATACAAAAAAACTAACATTTAACCCCCACTCACTTACCACATGTTTTATTTCAATTGGCTCCTCACCCCACATACATAATTTTCCCACATAAATTTTTTCTTCTGAAAAGTTAAAGACCGGTATAAAAATTAGTCACACTCACTCTCTCAATACAACCAAAAGAGATTAGAACACTCCAAAATAGCCTAGCTGTCATATTTATACAAGTAACTCAAGTTCACAATCATCATCCTCCTCCATTCCAATTAAGCTATAATTACGTTATCTTTTAGTCAAAATTAACTAATTTTAACAGTAAAATTATACAAACAATCAAATATAATATTATCATGCGTCATAGTATTAAATTCATCTTAATATGAATTATGATTATTAATTTTCATAATTAAAGATGTTAACGATAAAATAGTTTCTAAATCAACTATCAAAAGTAACGCTCCGATTAAGTTGGAGGAGATGTAGTATCACAAAGATTCTATTGATTTCATAAATTGTTCACCAAAAATGTGGATTAGTGAATAAAAAAACTACCACTCGTAGATGATACCTCTTGATCCCCCCAACCTCAGCTACATATCAAATTACTCAAGCATAAAAAAACACAGCAAATCCAGATAACTATTTCGGGAAATGAAGCAGATTTAAATATATAAGAACATCTTAGTTATGAATTACATACCATATTTCTGCAGGGTCTGGAGATAGGGAGGGATAACCCTTGAAACGATGTCGTCTGAGACATTGATAGGCTTGGAGTATGCTTCTTGGAACATCTTCGACATATCTTTCAAATCTCCATTAACAAGTTTGTAAGAGTTCCCTCTGTACCCTTGTTCTCGCAGCAGCTTCTCCAGCCTTTTGGGTCGAAACCATACCCATATCGACACTTTCCATGCTAATACTACTAATGAGACTATCAAACTAGAGATAAGCAATTGAGATATCATGGTTAGTTTTCTTTTTGATGAATATAAGATTGGAGCCTCCTTATTTATATTGGGGTAATTGGCCAATTTAATAATGGTGTTTTACTACAGAAGGAACTTCTTGAAGTTTGTTCTCGTTGTCAATTTACTTGGAGACGAAGATAATGTGACGAGAAGGACGTCTTTGATTTTTTCTTCTTCGAAAGGGACAGGAGATGTTGGAAACTACCATGAAGTGCATGCCTGTGACTTAAATATATTGTTAAAAGATTGGTCGCTAGAGTTTGCAAAGTCTCGAACGTTACTTTAAAAATGTTTCAGCCACCTTTATCATCATCTTAGGAAACGTTATGGGTAAGGACAATAGGTTAGTTTAGACATATGTTGAAGCAGGGGAGTAACCATGACAGTATTTTAGGGGGACTGATTTATACAGATTTTTTTCCGAATGCTAGATTATATTGGTAATTCTTTCCCGGACACTGAGTTACACTGATTTTTTTTCTAAAAACTTAATTTGACATATTCAAACAAAATCCACTTAAATAATGAAGCGGGGATAAATAATTCAAATTTTACAAATGCGACAAATCACACTTGCTATTATTCTTGTTAATTAATGAATTTATAATAAAATAAATAAGGTTATAAAAATAAAATTAGTGAGAAATTAGTGGGATTTTTTAAAGAAAATGACTGAGCATCAGAGTAGTTGGGCCTATTGGGTTAAACTCATTTATCAGGTTTCTTTTTATTCCCTTGACGAGAACAAAACGACGTCGTTTAACTTATACTAAAACGACATCGTGTTGTTTAATGAAGAAACAAATAAAAAAAATCAAAAAATGGCATCGTCTTCCTCAGAGCTCGCCGGAAAGGGGAGCTGAAACCTAGGTTTAGGGGGGCGGAATCCATGGATTCCGGTGGCTCCTAGACCTAAATTCCGGGCCACCTGATCATAGGGGTGACGCCAACACCCCCTCGCTCCGCCCTGGTTCCACCCATGTGTTGAAGTTTGTTAGGATATTGGATTGTGGTCGTTTATATATCAACGACATTATTATTTTTCATATATTATGTATTAAATAAATTTATAATCCACTGGTGGAAGCGACATTTAAAGACGATTCACGTCAGATAAGAAAAGTCACTTTGTTGGTGACTTGTATTGTTATGCCATCGTTCGTTTTCAAAAGAAGGCGGTTATGCAATAGTCGTTATAATGGCTTGATTAAAGGCGGTTAAGTTTTCTATCAAATGAGAGCGGAGAACTGCCTTTAAACACTTATGATTTCAAAAGTGGTGATAGAGATCGACGATTGCTTTCCATTCCCAGCATCGAAAATGCTTGTAGATGTAGAACCTGATTTCCAATAAAGTAAACAATCATTAACAATGTAAAGAGCACAATTAAGTAAGTTGAAAATGAATAGAAAACGTAAATCGAATCCAGAACATGGTTGAATTGAAGAAAAGTCGAGATGTAGATCTCTATCCTTAATTTTTAAAACACCATATAGTATGTGACCATTTTATGGCTTTCTGAATCTCAGAATACAATCGCTAAAGAATTATGCCCTACAAAACCCAAAAACATAAAGCAAATAAAAAAAACTTTTGAACCTTACTCTCAGACTCGATGAAGAACAAGGAAGAACGAGGAAAACTAAGAAATCTATGAAACTCTGGAAGAAAATAGAAAGATTAAGGAAAGAAGCATGTTTGGTGGTTTTTAAAACGAAGGTTGATAAAGTGTTTTCCCATAAGTGATTTTGTATTGATAGATGAAATATATAGAGACATTACAAGAGAAGTAAATATGGTAGGGACTCTAATCTATTCACAATATTTATCTTGCTCTAATCAAGAATCTGACTTATTCTAACACCCCCCTCAAGCGAAGCGTCGAATTCTTAGAGACGTATAGCTTGCATATGAAGAACTCAAATAACAAAAGTGAGAGACCCTTGGTGAACATGTTCGCTATCTGAAGAGATGTAGGAACATAAACAATCACTATCACAGGACACAAACACTCTAGCACCGATTTTTTTGACCTCTAGCACCGGTTTTTGTGGGTCTAAAAAACCGGTGCCTAATTATTTCACCGGTTTTTTAAAAACCGGTGCTACATTAGCACCTATTTTTTAGTTAGCACCGGAAAAAACCCGGTGCTAAGGTTAGCACCAGTTTTGTTGGTTAGTACTAGTTTTATTAAACCGGTGCTAAATTTGCACCCGTTTTGTTGCTTAGCACCGATTTCATTAAACCGCTGATAGGGTTAGCGCCGGTTTTTTTCTTGGCACTATTTTTAAAAAACCGTTGCTACACCGATTTTATTGTTAGCATCGGTCAGGAAAACCGGTGATAAATTTAGCATCGGTGTTTTGGTTAGCACCGGTTTTCTCACACCGTTGCAATATTGACACGGGTTAAAAATCTAGCACCGATTTTTGTTTTGAATTGTTATTGAGCGCTAACGGAAGCTGTGCGCTGCTGCTTTAATTGTTCAATTTGACAAAAAGAGAATTTGAAATGGGCGCTGACCGTAGCTGCGCGCAGTTGCTCTATTAGTTGTATTTTGGAAAAACAAAACTAGAATTGGGCGCTGACCGCAGCTGCTCTAGTAATTCGATTTGGGAAGCACAACACTCGAATTGGGCACTGACCACAGCTGCGTTCTGCTGCTCTAATACTTCACTACAAATAGTGGAATAGTCCAAGAACGATTATATGGACCCATCTAGCTACAACGACAAACATTTCCACAAATTCACGGTTTTCAGCCAAAATGTAATAAACTGGTGCACCGATTATGCTACACAAATTCCCAACCCTAACAATTCCTCAATCATAAACAACAATATTGTACAAAAAGGGCATTGAATATGATCAAATGTACATTTACTAGGTGATGGAGAACAGGAACGCGGTCAACGTTTGTCAAAATTGTCTTGACATACGAGAACATATTGTTTTATGGAAATGTGTATCGAATGTTGGGAACATTTACCTTTCATAAAGATAGATACTAAGTGATGGTATATATATAAACATGAACTTATCCAATAATGGATTCAATTCTCTGGTTGACACGCAATTGAGTCATGCAATGGGGAAACGTTTTTTTTTGCGAAAATACAAACCCAACTAAGAGCAATGCTACGTAATTTGTGTTTCCCCAAGGGTGTGTGATCTTCTAGACATTACTGAAACATGTATTAAATTGAATGTTATATACCACATGTGACAGACATTACGCATAGGAAAAAAACTACATAAAAAAAACATATTGGAATTATGTCAATCCCATGCACTTCTTTAACTATTTTTTTCCATATAATACATGCAATGATATCTGCATTACCAAGTGCTACGTTGAATCTTGTGTTGATACGGAAAGGGATTAGTTTAAATGGCTGCGAACATGAAATTGACATAGGAAATACAATTGTATGAGATAATACGTACATTGATGTTTATCACATTCTATGTGTAGTCCGGAGGGTAGATTTTACTCTGATCTAAATTGAGGTACAATTGATATTTTGTTGCAGTCCAATAAGTAATGGAAAAAATATTTTTATCAATATATAAATATGTAAACATATCTATGGATCATAATTGTTTAATCAGGTGTAATTTTGGTGAAGTTGGGAAGAAATTGATCAACATATCAACAAATCAATTGAAGGCGTGGCTTGTTACGTTTGTCAATTCCCCGAGTCATAGAGTCGATGCAACATACTCGTTCATTTTTTGGCACGAAGACGATCAGAAACCAATGGCTACAACAAAAGCAAATGAGAAAGTAGTTGATGTGATTATTAATGCATAACTTTGCTGAAAAACTGGAAAAATGAGTGCAGCTGGGTCCAGCTGCTTGGAGAGGTTGAACAGCTCTGAAACTAATAATACCTCAATTTAGTTAATCTTGTACATGCATAGAACTTACTCTCGATTGTACGGGAAGACGTACTTCCTTGCTTGTGTGCATCACATGATAGTTAAAACCTTTTTCGCTGTGAATTCAACCCTTTGATGGTTTTTTGAGCAACGGAATTTGAAGCAGCCGGAACAAACTGGACGTGACACCGATCAACCATCTCATTGCATAGGTGTCTGTAAAAAAAAATAGAAATGAACAATTGTTATGCATCATGTATAATAATGTGAGCATGCATTGTTACTATGCTCATAGATCAAGTTGTGATCCACTAATCCACTCCATTTTGTGTACGTTGTTAAGGCTAGATATGAACAACTTGAGTTTGTCCATAAAAAATCACCTTGGAGATGTCATTGGATCCAAACACGGCCGCACTGAAAGGGATGCAGAATACTTCGTTAGGTTTGAATACTTGGGTGGCTGAACTTATAAACTCACAGATCTGTTGCACAATCGAATTGCATTCCCTGTCTTCTGTGACCCCCTGCGAGATACATGCTACTGTAATTATATTTGAGAATATGATAAAGTTAGTTGATTTTTATGGGAATAAAATTTAGCAGTCGGTGGGATTTGTAAATGGTTAATTGATTCCTTACAGACAGTTTATGGTCATAAATCGAGTTGTGTGGAGTTGATTCACTGATATCCATTGATGCAATAGTTTGTTTCACTGTACAATGATGGGTAAATTGCTAGTTAAGTATTGAAAACATTAGTCGACATTAAAAATGGAAGTGTGCAAGGATGTGCGTGTTTGTTCGGTGGGGGATGTTTGACCTTCATCGATTGGGTATAGGTTGTGAACAGTTTTTAGGAGTTTTCTCATCACCAACCACATCCTATAGGGGGAGAGTGTGATTATCAGTAATTGTTAATGCGAGTATGGTAATGTAATTATTTTTCTAACCTCTTCTTCCTTCTCGGTAGTTTTTGGCGTAAAATTTTTTCATGGTTTCCATCTTCAACGATCACCAAGTTGCGAGGAGATAGCTTCTCGATCTCCTAGGTAATAATATGAACGATAAATTAAGTTAGGTTAATTTATGAAAACATATCTAAGGTTAATTTATGAAAACATATCTACGCATCGAGCTTAAACATACAATTATCACACCTCATGATCCTCTTGTTGGTTAAAGCCACCTATTAGCTTTCCTGGACATAGAAT
>JAULKM010000011.1:4938117-4953849 GCA_032355605.1 Rubia tinctorum | reverse complement strand
TATATATTCTCCTTTTTCAGGCTTTGGTTCAGTTCATTCACAGTACCAGCCAGTAGGTATAGATCATTATCAGATGCAGTTAAATCATATTTTATTTCCAGTTCTTGAACCTTTGCCTCAAACTTTTTAATTAATTATCTACTCTCAAACACGTAAAATATTTCATCATGATCACACAAAACTGAACAACGAAAATTGGAGGTCGTCGCCGTACTTATTAAAGCTATAATTTATATGTTCCAAATAATTGCTAAATACAATTTAGTAGATAATGGAAAATCAGGGTCGTCCACAAAGAAAATATATTTTCCTAAAGGTTTTCACATATAACGGTGAATACTACGCTAGATATAGATATATGCAGGTCTCACAAAACTCTCAATATGATAATTCCCAAAAGGTAATATGTTTTCATAATTCTAATGTTCCCCCAATGAAAGTCTCACAAAATTCTCAATATGAAAATTCCCAAAAGTTTCTATCACACACAACCCTTATTCCTAAATCTACCAAAAATATACTACCTATCAAAAAACATTTCCTAACTTGCTAATCCCAAAACCCAATGGTATCAAGTGAGGTTAAAACTATATCAAATGTTCAAGTTTGAACTTCACTTTACACCAAAATATCAACCCAAAAAGGAAGCATATCGAGAATTAAGAATTTTGTACCTTGCTTCGGTTTCCCTGCTACATTACACAATCCCAAGAAGTGTCATGATGTTAGACTACCCGATCATCTAATTGTCAATCGCAACCTTATGACTCCAACGCCGACAAATGAGTAGATATTTAACCAATTTTTTCTCTCTTTCTCTCAATTTGCCTAGGAGCCCTTTCGGGTTTTGATCCTAGCCACACATCATATTTATTTCGGCTCACATCTCACCCACATTTAGCCTCTCATTTTTACCTAGGTCGTCCTTTCAGTTTTTCGGCCTATCCGGGCCCCCAATGTGACTAAATTGCCCTTTCGAATTTTCAACTTAGGGGGTTTTCTTTTTATTTTTGTTCCTTTTCATTTTTAATTTTCATTTTTCCGTGTTTTTCCAATAATAAATTGCCCAAAAAGCTTCCACATGTCAAAACTAGCATGTCAAAACTACAAAAATATCCCAAAAGCAAGAAAAAATATATCCAAGTCTACATCCATACTACAGTGTATCAAAAGTTCAACAGTGAATGGTAAATCCCCTCCCCCAACTAGAATAATACATTACGATCAATGTATGCAAAATAGGGCAAAACACAATACATAATAAAGTAGGAGGTACTTGAAACGAAAATGCTCAGAATCACTGATGTGATGATGAACCGCCACGTCTATGGCGCTGCTGATACTGCGCCATTCACTCCTCGTTCCTCTGGCGTCTCTCCCTGCACCTTTCTGCTCCGGGATCTGATCACGTGGTGTCATTAGCTCGTGCCTCCATATCCCATACTCTAGATGCGAGCTGATCAATCTCGTCATCCATATTCAACAGGTTTTGCGAGATGTACAGGTTGTGGTCGTAGAACATATCGTGGAGCCTGTAGAAGAAATCCACTGGCAGCTGCTGAGGCTGGCTACGACTACTCTGATCCTCCTGCATAGGATCGAGCTGCTGGTGCTGTGGAGACAGATGTGGCAGGTGGAATGCATCATACGGTGGATCCATAGTGAAGGGCAGGACATCTTCGTCAGACTGGATCGGGAGGTTGTTAAGTTCCCGAATGAAACCTCGCCCGCACTCCTGATTTGGCTCGATCGCCAAATCCGTCACCGGGGTATCCAACTCCAGATTTGTACGCTGTGGCTGTAGAAGCTTATGAAAAGGACACCTCCAACCCCGTACAACCAATGGAAAACCCTGGATCAGTGGTAGTATTGATCAGGTGGAAGTTGACCATACGGGTCAACGTGATGCGGTAAGACTCCCCTCGACCAAGTTGCTGAAGGCCATCGGGCAGGGCGATGCGCAGCTACTCCTCGAGTAGGGTGATTATGCCCCTCAAATGAGATCTCGCCTTTCTCCTTCCTCGCCGCCTCCAAAATCTTCGTGACCCACATGTCTGCCCATCATCCATATCATGTGCCCTTGCTCGTCGAATCCCAAAGAAATCGAATCTCGTCATTCGGCACATTTGTCGCTTCAGCGTGACAAAATAGAGTGGTGGAGAGGAGACGGTGCACAAAACGAAGCGCCGGATGGATGATGACGTTGTTCTTGTCTCTGACATTCAGCGACCTCCTCGTGATGGTGTGCTAAAAATGATGAAGATCCCAAGATGACTACCACCATAAATGAAGATATTCCACGTCTTGATCAAACATTCAAGGGTTATGTTCGAGATCCTCTAAGTGACATGCTGGACCAATGACAAGGTCAAGCATTAAGCTTTGGAATGCGACATTGAATGCTTTGATTGATCACCTTCATGATGAAGAATTAATGAAGAAGTCGGCAAGGGCTTGGATTACTTATTCAAGTTTGTCGATTAACTAAAGACATTATGAAAAACACTATAATCTTTTTCCCATTGGGGTTTTTAATGAGTTAGCATGATCATTGTAACATTATTTTATTTCAATCCAATAACTCGGCCATGTGGGCTTCTGAAGAGTCCATAATTTTTGAACCCAGTCCAATAGGGGTTTTCGAAAATATTTTCATTTATTCTAATTCTAATTAGAATTAGATTGGTAAGATTAGATAAGGTAATATTTTCTAGTATAATTATAAGAAGAGATCGGCCAATAGTATGGTTTGATTTTTGGTATTTTATTTAATTATGGTTTTAGCTTCTTAAAACTGTCATAAGTTGAATCAGATTCCAATTGTAATTAGGGTATTGGTTAGAAAATCACCCTATAAATAAAGGGGGATGAACCAACAAATTTTAACAACTTTTATCAATTAATATTTAGAATTTTGAGTCATTCTCATTATTTTTATTGTCTCTTAACCCTACGGGCTAGTTAAGTTTCAATCTTCTTTGTAAGCTAAACATGCGGGCTATTTAGTTTATAGAGAAACCTTGTGATCTAAACCTACGGGCTATTTAGAGAACAAGTCGGAGTTGAGTGTACCCTGCGGGCTAGACGCTTGAATTTCATGCATTTATACTGGGTTGGGCAAAATCCCCAGTGCAGATAAAGATTCGATATTCCGCAATCCAGAGTCTTCGCAAGGAGATTCATATCAGTTGGTATCAGAGCAAACCAAAAGATCCTTGGCCAAAAAACATCAGGGGTTTTGAGTTTCTGTATTTATTTATTTTTGAAATTATTCATAAAATTATAAACTCATTCGTGTCTTATTCTAACTGTGTTTGTTTGATCTTTCTTAGTAGGAAGGTTGAATCTTGAGTCGAAGGACGTCGAAAGGTCCGAGAGTTAGAATACTTGGGCATTACTATCCGCCACCATCTTCATCAATCGAGTCAGGAGGACGTCGAAGGGTCTGAGCGTTAACAAGTATTATCCGCCTTCACCTCCCAATCAGTTTCGCAGATCTAGGTAGCTTATACAGTTTATGTGCTTGTGATATTTTTCGTCAACTCTTCTGAAAAATTATTGCATGCTCATAATACTTTTTTTCATTATCGTTCTTTGATTCTGTAGTCTTGAATTGTTCTTTGATTCTTGATTACACCCTATTCAGGAAAAAAATATAATCTTTGTGTTTTTCCATATATAGTGTCATATTCTTGATCGTTACGATCTTGAATACCTCGAAGTTCATTTGAATCAAGAGGAAGTTGTCGCAGTTTCTTTATCCAAGTTTTGTATAGGCTTTAATTGTTCAAAAAAAATTCAAAAATCCAAACCAAAGGAATCAGATTTTGGGAAATTTAGATCGGAAATCTGGGTTTGGAAATTGGGAAAATTGGGGCTTTTTGTAATTTTCACAAAGTTTGGGGGGTGTTTTGCAATATTAAAAAAAAAGTGGAAAGTTGCACGGCTGGAAAATATGGAAAATATGGAAAATAAGAATCTAAGTTTGTGTGAAATATTTGTGGAAATATCTGAATTTATAGCTTCAAAAGAAATGAGAAAAAAAGCAAGGGAGGAAGAATCTGATTAGAAATAGAAAAAGGAAAACTAGATCCTAGTTGAGAGCGAAAAAGTTGAGTTTCTATATATAGAGGGCTTGGGATTGGAGAAAAAACACATCTTGATCCGAAAGATACCAGGTAATTTTTATTTCTTGAAGAAATTGGGGTTAAAATTCTTAATCCTATTTGATTTTAGAAAATCTTCTTTCATTATCGGAATTTTGTTGAAGCCTATATAAAGCGTTCTTATTTTGATCATAACTTCTTTGTTACAGCTCCGATTTGTTCCATTCAAATTGATTTTTGTTAATTATTTTTTGTAGAATTTGGAATTATATATCATACAGCTTAATTTTGTGTTTATATTTTTAAATTTCGAAATAAATTCTGCGGTACTTAATCCTGAAATTTCTTTGAATTGCGGTTATTTGCTCGAACTGCCCTCATATTAGCCTTAGTCTTGTGAGTTGTGAGTGTTATACACTTGGTGAGTGAACTTACCAAACAAAGGGAAGGGGAGGATGATTTTTATTACCAACCATTTATTTTTCTTAGCAGCTTAGCGGAGATGGCGGGCGATAATCTGTTCGTCTCGCATTTTGTTGGCAATCTAAAAAACTGACCTATAATGAATTTCATGAATGTAATGAATTCCATAATAAGTGATATTTAGATATTTTCTAGGTAGATGAGTTGGCAAACCCTAAACCACCTCGTTCTGCAAGACAAGTTGAATCTGCTTGTGACAAGTATGATATTCTTAGATTTGATGGTCGATACAATCCTGAGAAATACTTGGATTGATAAAGGAAAATTGAGAACCTATTTGATCTTAAAAACTACAGTGAGAAAGAGAAGATCAAGGTTGCACAGTATTCTTTCACCCATTATGCTACAGATTGGTGGGAGAATTTGAAAGAATCAAGACGGCTTGTTGGTAAAAGACGTATTCCCACCTAGGAGAGATTGAAGACCAAGCTTCGATTATATTATTTTCCACAAACATATTTGATTGAGAAACATTCGTATCTCAGTAATTTGAAGCAAGGAAATTGCAGTATAGATGAATAATGGCAAGATCTTGAATTAGCTATGAGAAGAGTTAGCATGAGAGAAGATGATGCCTATATAAAGAATCAGTTTATTGAAGGTTTAAGAAAAAATCTGCAAGTTCTGGTTAAGATCTATCATCACTTATCCATGCAATATTTATTGGTAAAGGCCAAGTTGGTTGAGTCGACATTAAGGCACAGAGGAAGCTTTAATTTTGGCTATGACAGTCAAAAGCAAGTCTTTAATTTCAGTAACCCTAATTCGACCAAGGGTGGTAGAAATTCAAACATGGGTGACCAAGGAAACCCTAATTCAACCAAAATCTACTCAAATTCACTATTTGAACCCACTGATCAAAAGAATGACTTCATCCAATCAACCATCTAGTCAAATTCCTGGTAAGTCAGTTTCTACTTTGACAAATATAGTTTCTTCTAACACTGCTACATATTCTCATTGCAATGAACAAGGACATGTTCGCGATAACTGTCCCCATGAACAAATTATGACGATAATGGAGGTGGAAGAAGATGATGATATATCTGCACGAAATGACAACGAGGAAGAACAGGTAGAAGAAGAAGTTATCATTGGTGATAAAGAAGTTTCCAAAATTACTACCACACAAGGAGCAAGTGATTTTGACATAAAGACTGTCGATTTTGACAAAGAAATAGTAAATGTTGCCACATGCACATTCCAAGTCGATCCAAAGGTAGGTAAGACAGATAAGTTGCAGAATGATTCTGAAAAGTCACATAAAGTCTTTTCTTCAAATCTTAGTCCTTTATCTTCTATTTATATGACGAAGCATGAACAATCTATTGACTCTGGTAAATATTTTATGCTTCAATAGAAAATGTAAATCATACTTTGACTAATCATTCTTTTATTCTTATACTATTCTTGAAAGAAAAATACTATGCTAAAGAAGATATTCCTGTAAATATGCTTTTACGGTTTGTTAAATTGTTACAGGAATTCGAGGATGTTTTTCTAGGTTATATGATTCCCGTTTCGAGGACGAAACTTTTTGACCCTGGAGGTAATGATATGAATATCAAAATGACATTCAGTGTTTGTAGTAAACTTATAATTTCAATCATGGATACAAGGAAGGAGTACACGTGTGCATGAAGAACATCTCCAGGAAACATTTGACTATCATTCCAGGAAAGCCTAAAAGACTTTGGCCAAGACTACACAATACTTTTTTCCCACTGGGTTTTTTAGTGAGGTTGTGTAATCTTGACATGAAGCCAATTGGAAGATATCAACCAACAAAATCATATTGATATCCCTCCTCGTTTCATGAATTTCAGAAGAAAGAAGCCAGGATTTATAAATTTATAAATTATAGATTTTAACATTTGGCCACATGGGCCTTGTAATAGGTAGATTTTGGGTTTAAGTTAGTTAATTTGTTACTTTTGGCCATGACAGTAAAATGGTAGCCAAAAATTAGTATGAATTAGATTAGGACATTTAGTTTTAGTTATTTTAGGACAAAGAAGACAAATCCTGTTTGAACTAGGTTTCTGCAGAATCTTGTATTCTGTGTGATTGCCGATTTTTCCTTATAAAAGGAGGGGGTGGCCTATATTTACGTACAACACTTTTATCAATCAAATATTTAGAATTTTGAGTTATTCTCATTATCTTCTTGTTTGCTTAATCCTACGTGTTAATTAAGTTTCAATCTCTTTTGTAAGCTGACCCTGCAGGCTAGTTAGTTTTTAGAGAAACTTTGTAATCTAAACCTGCGGGCTATTTAGAGTGTAAGTCGTAGTTGAGTGTTCCCTGCGGGCTAGATGCTTGAATATTGTGCATTTATACCGAGTTGGGTGAGATTCCCAATCTAAATAAAGATCTGATATTCCACAATCCAGAGTCTTCTAAAGGAGATTCAGATCACCTTTGGCCGATCACCTCAAACCCTTGGCTAGGGGTTTTTTCGGCCAACTCTAGCTCACTCGTGAACTTTTTTTATCAAATTTTATGCGCCTTTGAGCCTCAATAACCTCCACTGGTGACAATGGAGTTAATTTATACCTTATTCTTTCCTTGATAATTGTAATCTTGTTAGTGTAACCATCATGCATAGATTTACGATCAAATTTCCATGGTCTCCCTAAAAATATTCGACTAACTTCCATAGGTATAAAATAACATAAGATAGAATTATGATATTTTCCAATCTTAAAGTTAACCATGCATTGTTTATTAACCTTAATCTCACCACTACCATTTAACTAAATACGTTTATAAGGTGATGGATGAGTAGCAACAGGCAAAGACAATGATTTAACAAGAAGATTAGAAACAGTATTAGCACCAGACCCTCCATCAATAATAAGTAAACAATTCTTATATTTCACAAGGGAATAAGTACAAAAAATACTAATACTTTGTATCTGTGTTTCGGCCACTTGAGAGTTTAAAGCTCTCAATATTATGAAGTTACGTTGTCTATCCAGACCTTGTTCACCTTGATCATTTATGATGATCTCTTCTTTTACCTGTTCTTCTCTACTCTCATAGAGAGGTGGCATATCAACATATTCATCTTCTTTATCCCCTTCCTCAATGGTGGCTAACACTAGAGCATGGGGACAATTGCTACGAACATGTGTTCTTTCTTTACAATGAAAATAAGTAGGAGTGTTAACTGAAACTGAATTTGATTAAAAGGCAGGGAATTGCCCGAATTCCTTGAAGACTGTTAGTTTAAAGCCTGTGACGCCATTCTTCTATCATTATAATTGGAAGTTGGATTGGAGTAGGTATAAACTGACCCACAGTCTCCCATTGGTGCCCCTCTGCCTCTGCTAGAACTAGGGTTTTCAGAGTCAAATCCTAATCTTTTACTCGGAAATCCAAACTGTTGCTTCTATGGATGCACAGTGCTCTCAACTAACCTTGATTTCATCAATAAATCATCCATGGAAATATGATGTTGAAGCTTTACTGGCATTTAAAGGTTCTCACGCAGCCCTTCAATGAATGATTTTTTTATGAATGCGTCGTCATCCCTCAATTCGACCCTTTCATGGTCAACTCGAGATCTTGCTAGTGCTCATCAACTGTTCAATTTCCTTGCTTCATAAGAATGTTGTTCCATCAGATAAGTAGGGGAAACATGATAATGGTGAAACTCGGTCTTCAATCTCTCCCATGTGGAGATAGGTCTCTTCCGGGCAAGTTGTCTCTTTTCTTTCACATTTTTCTACAATTCAACCACATAGTGAGTGAAGGAATATTTTGCCACTTTAACTTTTTCTTTCTCCCGATAGTTGTTAAGATCAAACAAATTCTCAATATATCGCTCCCAATCAAGATACTTCACCAGAGTGTGTAAACCATTAAATCAAGGGATATCATACTTCAACCCCTTGATATTTCAAGCAAAATTAGAACTTGAACCTAAACTCAAGCTGGCCCTTGTCCTCTTTCGAGAATCATGATGCCTGTCGTGGCGATGCCTTCTTGAAGTTCCTTTGTGCGATCGCCTTTCTGATTCATGGGAAACCTTCATCGGAACTACCACAACATTGGAATCTATGAACAAATTCATAAGGGTCATCCCTCACGTCCGTGGATGGTGGTGTAGGCAGTGCCAAGTTGTCAGCCTTTCTCACCAATTTCTGCACCTTACTCATAAGTGCATTCAATGTGACTGCAAAGCGATCTGGATCAACATGTTCATTGGGCTTGATACAATATCGCTCACAACTGTCTGGTGCCTAATCTCATGTCTGCTCACCATGCCAGCTAGTGGACGTTTTTTTTCAATGACACATTGTTAGGATCTCTAACAAAAGGTTGGACGAATGAATTATCGTCCGCTACCTCCGCTAAGCTTCTAAGAAAATAAACACTTAGTAATAAAAATTGTCCCCCCCCCTTCCCTTTTGTTTAGTAAGAAAACTCACCAAGTGTATAACTCTCACAAGTCACAAGGTGAAGGCTAATATGAGGGCAATCGATCAATTCACCGCAAATTCAAAGCAATATAAGTAAGCATATCTTATCTCGAAATTTAAAAATATATAAGCTCAAAATTGGGATCTATGATCTGGAATTCCAAACACTAAAAATAATAAGGTACAAAACACAATTTGAAAGGCAAAAATTGGAGCTGTAATGAACAAGTTATGATCAAAACAAGAATGCTTTATATAGGCAACAAAGAAGTTCCGAAAATTGAATCAACTTTTCAAGAACCAATTTGGATTAGCTATCCCAACCCTAATCCTTCCTTGAAAAGGATTTTCGGCACTTACTTTCTGCGCAAGATAAAATTTCTGCTCCAATTCCCACGCCCCAATTCAAATGTAATTTCAATTTCAATTTCCGATTCCGATTAGGATTTTGTTTCCTTTTCCTTTTTTTAAAATCGGATTTCCTTCATTTTTTCTTTTTTTCAGTTATAAAATTGACTCTTATCCAAAATAAATCACTGAAAATCAGACTCTTAATCCCCAAGCAATTCCAATCGTGTGCAATTTCCAAAACATCCCCCAAACTTATGAAAATTACAAAACAGCCCAAAATTTCAGATTTTAAACCCTGGTTTCCCAATTTCAAACCCTGGTTTCCCGATTTCAAGCCCCAAAAACCTGCTACTCTTTGTTTTAATTTTTGAAAATTTTGAAACCCAAAATCGCCTATACAAAACTTGGAATAAGAAATCGGCGACAACTTCCTCTCAATTCAAGTGAACTTCGAGGTATTCAAGATCGTAAGCATCAAGAATATGACACTATATCTAGAAAAGACACAAAAGACTCAATCCTTTTTTGTATAGGGTGTAATCAAGAATCAAAGTACAATTCAAGATTACGGAATCAAAGAATGATAAAGAAAACAAATAGGATTATGAGCATGCAATAATTCTTCAGAAGAGTGGACGAAAAATATCTCAAGCACCTAAACTGTATAAGCTACCTAAAAACTAGGAAACTGACCAGGAGGTGGAGGCGGATAATACTTTTTAACTCTTAGACCCTTCGATGTCCTCCTGATTCAATTGAAGAAGGTGAAGGGGGATAGTAATACCGAAGTATTCTAACTCTCAGACCCTTCGACGTCCTTCGACTCTAGATTCAATCCTTCTGCTAAGAAATATCAAACAAAAGAGTCAAAAATATGACACGAAAGAATTTAAATTTAATACAAAATTTTCAAAAACAAATTCAAGCAGAAAGTCGAAATCCCTGAAGTTTTTCGGCCACAAGGATCTTTTGCTTTGCTTTGTTACCAAACGATATGAATCTCCTTGTGAAAATTCTGGATTGCGGAATTTCAGATCTTTGACAACAATGGGGATTTCTCAAACCCTACTTATGCCACATGAAATTCAAGCATCTAGCCCTTGGGGTACACTTAATTTTGACTTGCTCACCAACTAACCTGCAGGATTAGTTCACAAGGTTATTGATACTTAATTAACCCGAAGGATTAAACAACAATGAAAACCCTCGCAAGCAGTGAGTATAACTCAAAATTCTTAATATTTGATTGATAAAAATATGTGAATTTTTGTGTGGAAAACCTCTCTATTTATAGGGAGGGTATCAAACCAAAACCCGAAACACAATTGGAAACTGAATCGACTTATGACAGCTTTAAGAAGCTAAAACCATATCTAACTAAAATACCTAAAATAAACCTTAATTTGATAGATTTCTTCAAGAGCAAGCTTGAATAATATTACTTTATCTAATCTTACCAAATCTAAGTCTAATCAGAATAAAACTCCATATTTTTTAAAACCCTAATGGACTGGGTTAAAAATATTAACTCTTCAAGAGCCCACATGGCCGAGTTATTGGATTGAAATAAAATAATGTTACAATAGTTGACAAAGATCACACTACCTCATTAAAAAACCCAGTGGGAAAAAGAGCATAGTGTTCTTCACAACGTCTTTAGCTAATCGACAAGCTTGAATAATTAATCTAAGCCCTGGCCGACTTATTCTTTAATTTTTTATCATGAAATTGATCCATCAAAGGATTCAATGTCGCATCCCTAAGCTTTATTCTTGACCTTGTCACCGGTCTAGCCATATCACTTAGTTGATCCTAAACATAACCCTAGAATGTTTGATCAAGTCGTGGAATGTCTTCATTTATGGTGATAGTCGTCTTGGTATCTCCATCACTAATGTTGTATAAAGTTTGACTTCCTTGGATTTTTAGTTGCTACATTGTGCGACAAATTCTACTCTCTGGTACTGAAAGGAAGTATTTTGCTACTTTTATTTCAGGTGGAAGTCCAATGTTCTGGGACTTAGATAGATGACCATCTTAGTATTTCAACTTCCTTAGGTTGATCTTGTTGGATATCTGGCCTGGATCGCTTAACACGAGGGGTGGATATTGATTGCAGGAACATATCCAAATATATCACTAGGGATATTTCAGTAGTCATAGGAACTTCTCGGGATCGATTACTTTGTATTGACTATTTTACTTATTTTTAGGGTAATGGGGTGCCCAATAAAAATATCCCATCCATCAATGGTGGATGTTTTGAGTTTAAAAAAAGAACTCATTATGGTTGCAGCTAATGGCTTAGGATTTAGGTCACTTAGGCATATAACCCAAGCCCGGTCTTTAAAGTTATGGTGGAAGTTTCAAATGGGTACTACACTCTGGTTCAAATTCATATGGTCACTTGCAGATTGTAACAGAACCTCCCAGGTTTACAGAAGAATTCGTTCAGTTAATTTCTTAGCAGAACAAAACTCTAAAGTTATCTATGGATAGGGTACCTCTCAATTTTGGTACTCTAACTCAATGGACTTTGGGCCTCTAATCGACTTATTGGACCTGGATACTATCCCTATACCCCTGCATTTCACTGTGGCTGATTTCATAGCTTCGAGAAATCAATATATGCATTATCTCCCTCCTGCTATAAGCTATGAATTACTCTCTTTTCTAACTGAACAGACTTTGGGACTTTAATTGACTTATTGGACCCAGATGCTATCCCCATACCCCTGCATTTCATCGTGGCCGACTTTATAGTTCAGAGAAATCAATTTATGTATTATCTCCCTCCTGCTATAAGCTCAGAATTACACTTTATTTTCTACAGATGGAAGCCATATTAGTTATCAAACCCGACATATTAGTCTGGAAACCTGAGGAGAGGGGAAAATTCACAGAAAAATCTGCATACAAGATGATCACTCAAAGTTCAGGTAATAGGACAGGCTGTGTACAAATTTGGGATTCCAGAATACAGAAAATATCTCTATATTTATGTGGAAGCTGATTAATTGTCTGTTGCCTTTAGAAGATATTTTGATGTTTTTGGGATTCAATCTTCCATCTAAATGCATCAATTTCTTTCATTCTGATACGGTAGATCCATTTTTTAATAGTTGTCCATTTTCCACTGAGGTTTGGCATCAGATTCATCTTTTGGCTTGCAATACTATCTCTGAATACTGGTAGCTTATGGGATAGGCTTGCTTCATTCTGGTCTTTTAATGGTCATTCGTATGTTCAGAACAAATAAATGCATATAATCCCCTCTTTTACCTATTGGTAACTATGGAAAGTGAGGAATAAATTCATTCATGAATCAATTCCTGGTATTCCCACTCAGATACGTGTGTCCATCTAACCTTTGTGGCTAAACCTTTAACAAAAATGAGCCCCAGGGATTCCCACACAGATTTGTTTGGTCTGATTCCACCACTTAGATCTCCTCCCAGGCCAAAATTCCTGAAGATAAAATGTATCAAACTTGGATTGGATCATCTAAAATGCAATGTTGATGCCACTTGGACTGGAACAAGCAATAATGCTTCTCTAGGTTTGATTATTAGAGATCACAGGGGTAGCTTTATTGTTGCTTGAAATGTTATCACTACAGCTGCTTCTTCTTTACCTGCTTAGGTATTAGCATAAGAGCAGACATACTTTTTGCCTCTAACTTTGATTCACATATTCAGTTTGAATCAGATTGTAGCACTGTTGTCCAAATGATTAAAATCTCTACTTCCTACTGGAAATACTATGATCTGATTTTTTCAGTTAAATAGGTACTTGGTAATAATTCACTGAACCATATTGTTAGAGAAGCTAATCATGTGGCCGATTCAATTGCCAAGCAGTGTACTTCTAATTCTGACCTGGAATATGTGAACTTACCACAAAAATTAAGGGGTCTTATGCACTTGGATAGAATGAACATACCAGATATTAGATTATCATTGCATAATTAGAATGGATGCTGCTGATATGGAATTTATATCTTTGTAGGTTATTTCATGGATGCTGATCATTTTGGATGCATCTGAATGCAACCCGGCAAACTTTTGGTTCACTCATAATTTTTTAAAAAAATTGGACACAACCATTATTACTAAAAAACACAATTTGTTTCTATTAGTAATTTTTGTGTACCACCCTAAAGCTTATAATTCAAAGTCATGAAATTATAAAGTCCAACCAAACTTTAGTTGACACGGGGTGGAGGCTAATAAATTTGGAACACTTTACAAAAATCATGATTCAAGTCTTATTTGTAATATATACTCATAGTCTTGTCATTACATAATTTTAAGGTTTAGAGTGCCGAATTGAAGCTCAATATCTCTCGGTAAGGTAGTTTTAACAAAAATTAAAAAAAAGAAAATACCAACGGGGGACATCTAATTAGACTTAGAAGATAGAACGAGTGGTTTCGTTTGATCAGATTTTCGTTTGAACGAATGAGTTGCAAGACATAACAATAGTATTGCACATGAATTAGCACAATTTTCCAAATTCAATCCCTTGGATCTTTATTGATGGAGTTCCACTCCTAATTTTTTAACTCACAATGACTCTTAATGAAACAAACTTTTTCCTTCAAGAAAAAGACTGTTACAACAACTTATCAGAGCATTTTGTGAATCTATAAACCATTTCTTTAAGAGACAAGCTCTAAACTGATAAAGGGTTTTATGTAGCATACATTCATGTCACAAGTACATAACATAAATCCCTAAATCATGTGTTCTCCAGGCTTGTGTTTGCTCAAAATCAAGGGAGCACCGTGTTGTGGCTGAAGAGTCATCACCGTGTCAGGCGCATGCGTGTAAGAGGGAGAGAGCTCGAATGAGTAATTCTGCAACATCATGGCTAGCGCCATTTTGGCTTCCAACATTGCAATGTTTTGTCCTGCGCAAATCCGAGGTCCCCAACGAAATGGAAAGTATGCTAGCTGCTCTTTTGTTGCCTTCAAAATGCCTACCGGAAATCCGAAATCTCTCCGGGTTGAATTCATTTGCATCCTCACCCCAAATCTTTGTATCGTGGTGCAGAAGGAGTGCCAGAAGAAAGATTTGCACCCCGGCAGGCAATGCAAGTTTTCCTCGTTTAGTTTCTTCTTGGGTCCTTCTAAGCAGTGCTGGTGCTGGAAGATACAACATTAGCACTTTTTTTTCATTATCATCGTAATTTGCGCGAATCGGAACAATCAAATCCATGCATATAAAAAGTCCACCCATTCAACTTCATCATGATACAGAACAATTGAACTTACCAATTTAAGTTGATTGAACTCACCACTTTAAGCTGATTGAACTCTTCGAAATGTGCTTTCTTCGAATTGTCTCCTATAACTTTCCACACCTCCTCTCGCGCTCGATCTTTCCACACCACCCAAGCAAGATCGAAGTTGTCTCCTGTCCTGCAAAGTAGAAAAACTTGCACTCCTCAATAACATCGCGTAAGCTCATTCCAAACTTGTTATCTCCTCTTTCTTCAATCTCCCTCGAGTTGGATTCTAACAGTATATCAAGGAGGTCTCCATTTCGGGCTTCCCCGGATTTCACCATTTTCACTCTGTTGCTTATGATCTCCATAACCAAGGATTGAACTTGCTTTGCGATTTCTTTCATTCTCCTGTTCTTCTTAGTCGGTACAAATCTGTGTAAAATTGATTGCAAGATCAGTAAAAGGGATAAAAATGTAAAGCCAACATCCTAATCGTGTAATCACCTCCATCCAGGAATGTAAACAGATCGTGCAACTTCCATTACAAGGCCAACCAGCTCTGTTTGAAGTTCAAAAATCTTTCGCCCCTCTTCGTAGTTGCTCCCAAAAGCAGTTCTCGAAATCGCATCGCTTGTTAAAGTTTGAAGATAAGGCCACACATCCAATTCAAAAGAATCCTCATCAGGGGAAACTTTCTCCCATTCACTCAACATATCACAACAGCATGCATGAAATGCAGGCACCATCAACTACAATATGCAAAAGATATCAAATCGTTAACTGTTTCTAACATTGACAACCATCAATAAGCTATGAAAAAGAAATGAACACACCTTAACTCTTTCAAGCTGTAATGCAGGGCTGATAAGCTTCCTATGCTTAGCCCATTTTTCCTTTTCATAAGAAACAATCCCTTCAACAAGGAGTTTAGTCAAGGGATTACCAAGAGGCTTTAGAAAGTTGAAATTTTTGTTGAAGACCTCCTTTACAAGTTCAGGTTCCACGAGAATCAATGCTGGTCTAGGTCCAGTCCATATATACGAATTTTCACCTGCACACACTGTTGGAAAATAGTTGATTTTCGTCAACTTTTGGGCTCAGTTTTGAGTAGGATCCGAAATGAATTGGGTCCGGTG
>JAULKM010000011.1:4921965-4934498 GCA_032355605.1 Rubia tinctorum | reverse complement strand
TCTCCTATAACTTGTCGCGCCTCCTCTCGAGCTCTATCTTGCCATTCGGGATGGATACTAAGTAATATCAATGTCCACACAACCAAGACAGAAGTTGTCTCCTGTCCAGCAAAGTAGAATAACTTGCACTCCTCAATAACCTCATGTATGCTCATTCCAAACTTCTTATCTCCTTTTTCTTCAATCTCCCTGGAATTGGATTCCAACAATATATCAAGTAGGTCTTCTTTCTGGGCTTCTCCTGCGTTTAGTCTTTCCACTCTGTTGTTTATAATCTCCATCACCGAGGACTTAACTAGCCGTGCGATTTCCTTCATCCTTCTGTTCTTCCTAGTTGGAATAAATCTGCGTACAAATAACGAAAACATTAAAGATCAGTCTAAACTCAACAAATCATAAACCCAAAAACCAAATGGTAGCGTTAAATTTCAAGGTATCTTGGGGTTCAGGCTTAAAACCAATTGGTACTAAGTGGAGCAACCCAAAACCTTATACTATACTAGTTATTTAGTTATCCTGAAACTGATGTGTGAATATTTCGATGCCTTACCCCCAACCTGGAATGTATACAGATCGTTCAACTTCCATAACAAGCTCAGTCTGTTCTCTTTGCAGTTCGAAAATCCTTTGACCTTCTTCATAGTTGCTACCAAAAGCAGTTCTCGAAATCGCGTCGCTTGTTAATGCTTGAAGATAAGGCCACACATCCAATTCAAAAGACTCCGCGGCACCGGAAATTTCCCCCCATTTACTCAACATATCACAGCAACATGCATAAAATGCTGGCACCATCAGCTACAACATTGAGAAAGACCACTTGATAAAAAACTCAACCCTAATCCTTCAAAGAGATTATAATAGCGAGAAGAACTGTTCATTCTTGTGTAACATTTCCCAACTTGTGGATATAAGCTCCAATGACCCAGTTTCGGGTCATAATTGCGAAAGAGGAACCTTAATTTAACTCTGAAAATTTTAGGAAAAGGAGATGTACATACCTTAACCTTTTCAAGTTGAAAAGCGGGGTTAATAAGCTTCCTGTGTTTAGCCCATTTCTCCTTTTCATAACTAACAAGTCCTTCAGCGAGCAGTTTAACCAAAGGATTAGACGGAACTTTCGGAAAACTGTAATTCTTGTTCAAGACTTCCTTCACAAGATCAGGTTCCATAAGAAGCAGCGCCGGTCTTGGTCCAGTCCACATGTAACAATTTTCACCTGAACACTAATACGCTCAATTATACAGTTTATAACCACTTTCACCCGCACATCATAAATTAAGCTCAACTATACAGCCTATATTTATAATATACTACGGAGATTCCAAAATAAAATAAATACATGCATACCATATTCCTTGATGGTTTTGTTGATAAAAGGCGCGACTCTTGGGACAATATCATTGGTAAGGCTCATGGGTTTCGACTTTGCTTCCTTATCCATCTTTAGAATCTCCTTAACATCTCCGAACAAGAACTTGTAAGAAGTTCCCCGCAGACCTAGATGGCGAAGATGTTTTTCCAGCTTCTTGGGTTTGAACCAGGCCCAGTTCAAGATTTTCCATGCCCATATTGCCAGACACACTGTAGGCAAAATAAGAGAGATGCAGAGGATCTCCATTTTCTTTCCAATAACTCTGTCAGCAGTTATACTCTTATTGTTCTTATAGTAGGGGTTTCTTTTGTGATCGAATACTGAAATGGAAACAGAAATTAAGCTTTATATAGTGCTGAGGAGGTTAGAGCTCGGTGTGTGTGAGGTCCTCTGCTCAAAGCAGAGTCTATTTTTGGTTTTGCATTGTTATCTTTGGAGTTTTCTTAAAAGTTGCTAATACTTCTAGAATACTGGAAGTTCATGCTTCATTTTTATTATGTATGTTATTTTTAGGGTTATCTACATTTATAAATCTAACTTAAGATGAAAATGTCAATATAACCCTGCAATCTCATAAAGTGTCAAGATAACCCTAACTTATTATTGTATGTATCAATCTAACCCTAACTTTTGAAAAAATTGTGCCGATATATCCAAACTCTATCTTTCCGGCGTTGACCGTGTAAATTCCGACCAAGAGAAAAAAAAGAAATGACTAAAATAACCTTTAGCTAAAATTTAAAAATTTTGTGCCCAAAATACCCCTCAGAGTTATATAGGGTTATTTCAGCACATAGTTAATAAAATGGTGGTTATTTCAGCACAATGGACATTTGAAAAATTAATGTCCAAATATCTCTACAACATACAAGAGGCATAAGGAATGCAGCAAATTACATCAACCACATCCAAAAAAGGCACCAAAGTAAATCCACAACTACCACCTAACATTATAACAATTCAAAACACAACAAAAACTATGAAAAAAGGTCCCCTATTCTGACAGTACATGAAACGAAACTATACACCATCCATTATAGGACTTCACAACCAGACCCTGCTTAACACCATAAACAACCCTAAAACAGCCAAGCAAAACAAACCCTAACATCTCCACGAGCCCAGAAATCACAATAAAACATGCAAAATTCTAAAAAAAACTATAAAAACCCTATGAAATTCACCCTCAATGCACATTTACCCCTAAATCTTAAATAATGGAAAAAATCAACTCCGTAAGGGGAATCAGAGGTAACAATTGTGGCAATACCCAACACATATTGACGAGAGATTACCATTTCGGATGATGCCCTATTTTAAGGGGTGAAGCAGACGAGAAAGATGCAAAACAAGGAAATTCACCTCCCGTTTGCAGACGAGGAACGAAATACGACAACATCAATGAGAAATGATGGACAATTGCAGAGATGAAGGGCGACGATGAAATGCCTCGATTTCTTTGGTTCGGGCTGAGGAAAGCAAGAAGAAGGGTGGAGCAGGAAGAAGGGTGGAACATGAAGAAAGTTTGGGGAAGAATAGAAAATGCAAGAGGAAAATAGGAGAAAAAGAGTAATAAAATAAGGGGCAGAGACATCATTTCATTTTTTTGTGACTTTTTCCTCTTTTTAAAAAAATATGAGCAAAATGGTATTTTCACCTTATTCCTATAGAAAAATAGTGGACTAAAAAGTCAACATGGTCGAGGGTTATTTGACAGTTTCTAAGATTGCAGGGTTATATTATCACTTTCAACCTAAAAGTCGAGGTCATTTTAGTGCTTAACTCTTTTTTAAATGCAAGGGCAAAATCATTTTTTCCTTAAAATTTGGCCATAAATTATTTGACTGAAAAGTCAAATGAGCTAAAGGTTATTTTAGCACTTTCTAAAATGGTAGGGTTATATTGGCACTTTCAGCCTAAAGTTAGGGTTATTTTAGTACTTAACTCTATTTTTTATTGCTATTATGTATTCGACTTCTCCACTCCGTCCTTGACAAAAAAGTCGATCGTTGGTTATTTTTTAAAGACAAATTCATCTTCCGTGAGGAAAATTTCTTTTTAAGGGCATAGTAAAATACTCTCTCCGTCCCACCATTATTGGCATGTTTACCTTTTCAAAATCAAATTAGAAAATATTTGACCCTAAATATGAGTTAATATATTTATAATAAATACATAATGTGAGATATGGTTAGATTCGTATTAAATATATGAAACTGTTATACGTAACTAGAGTTATTGATGTAAAACATGATCATTGAAGGCCGTGAAAAATTAAATATGTCAATAATAGTGGGACAGAGGGATTATTAAATTCCTGAAGTGAAAAACTCATGTTAGGTCAATCGTAGCTCAACTTCCATGGTAAATCTACATATATAGATCGATGTCAAATGGTCCGACCTTTAATCACTCATATTAGGCCAATCGTGGCTTGACTTCTACTATAAAGTGAGGATTGACCTATTTTGATGCACTTAAGTTTGTTTATTTTGTTTCCATTCATGTCTAGTTTCTATTTTGATTGTTATCTGATGTGCATAATCATGCTAGTTATACGTGTTAGACTTGTTGGTACATATGACCGTATTCAATTAGGATTTCAAGATGTATGTGTCATCGATCACCTCTCGGATAACTATCGACTTTATTGACGGGTGACCGATGTTGACTGTTGGCGTTGGTCATTCATCGTACTTTATGATTTCAATTTGAATGCGGAGTTGGTAGACCATCAGTTATGTTGTCCTTAGAATCGAGTGCTGATCAACTTCGAATGTCCGTGTTAGTCCTGAATTGTTCTTGACCGATACATCTGTGACTGTTCTATGGTGTTGGTTTAATTGATAGCATATAAACCGGAACCCTGAGGCGTCATTAGACTACCCGAAGTGCGGTGGGTCAAACATAAGATTTATAATGTTACTCCCTACTTCACTCCTAATTACTAGAAAGTAACTAGTGGCCAGGTAAACCATGAGCGACGGCGGTAAATGTTCACATTGGACAATCGATGGAACCAAGAATAGAGCAACATTGCTTAATCAAAGCGATGTCGCTCAAGAACAATGACGCAATCTGTGACATCGCACACTTCCGAAGTGCATGGAAATTTAATCCTAGTTGGAAGATTACGTGCAACGTCAGTCTATTTAAATGACGTCATCTTGAATGAAATGCAAAACCATTTTTGCATCGGAAATCGGCAACAGCGATGTCGGACCAGCCGATGTCGCAGCTTCTTTTGCACATCAACTATGGAGTTGTTGCACCAGACTTCGCGGGCTGGTGGGCAAGCGTTTCATCAAAATGATATTTACTACGGCTATTTAGCACCCAAATTGAGGTAAAATTTTTTCATTTACCACATTTCAAAACCGCAGTTATAAATAAACATATGTAATGTCGCTAAAAACATTATGCGACGTCGGCTATCCTCATGAACGATGTCTCACCTTCTCTTAGCGACATTGCCAAGAATGACATCAAACACTTATTGGGAAGTCGACAGCCTATACTGACGGAACGATGTCGCTCGTTTGTCGGTGGTGATGTCATCTCTTGACTATTTATCCCGGTTGTTTCCAACCAAAACCGAGGTAAAAATTACTTTTTACTACGCTCACATTTACTTCAGTTTTATTGCTAAAAACCGAGGTAAAAACCCCTGTCGAACCGAGGTAAAAGATGTTGTTTCTTTTTAGTTTGAAGACACTTATATCCTTTGTAGTTAGAGGCATAACCTATAAAAATACAATTTTTCGACTTAGGTTGTAATTTATTGATTTTACGATCCATCAAAAGAGGAAAACGTGCACTAGGGTGAAAAAAAATCCATAACCAGTGGGTTAGTCAGGTTGTATATTTTGAACCCGGGTGGGTATGGGTAAATGGTAATAGAATAGAGGGGTAACAGGTCAAATATTCATTTGAAAAATATGGTTCGGAGGGGTTGAGTTTGCGAGTTGACCGCAAGTTTACCCATGCGTTCATACATAAACCCATATGATTTGATATGGGTTGATTAACGTTGGTTTACCCATATGGGTTGGTATATAAACCCACGTGAATCAATATATGGATTGAAACCGCGGGTTTTACGCATATGAGGTTGTATAGAAACCTCTGTGCGTTCATATATGGGTTGAAACCCGCGAGTTATCCATTTTCAACCCATGAGTTGAATAATTTTTTACCCACGGGTTGAGCGGATTTCAACTGGCCCGTTTGTGACCTGACACATCGTAATATAGATCGAAATAAGTCATACCCATATTTTTAACTACTTATATAACCCAACCCGGTCTTGACTCTTCCACTTATATGCCACCCCAATATTCACAACAAAAACCCTTAAAAAGCATAAGATGGTGAATGATAAAATATTTTTTAAATGGTGTAACACCCCCTAAAAATCATAAGATTGTGATGAAGTTAAACCCAATTGGTAGCCCTAACACTCTATATATATGAATTATATTTACATGAGAAAGTATATTCTATCCTTATACACCAGTCAGAATAACAATGATGTGGCTAGGCTCAAAGAAGCTGATTTTCATAACAATGACAATGGAGGTCGTCGTCGTACCTCTCAAAGTTACAAGTTATAAGTTCTAAATGCTTACTAAATACAATTAATTAGATAGTGTCAAATCGGGGTCGTCAAAAAATAAGAGGGATTTTCCTAAGGGTTTTCACATATAAAGGTGAATAATACACTAGATGTAGAGATATGCACATATATAAAAGCTTGTAAAGAGGGGGGGGGGGGGTTTGGTTGGTTTTTCTAAGTTATGAATTTAAATACAAGTTAATTAGCATGCAATGTAAATCTACTAAATATGAAACAAACTACTAAGAAGAGATTGAAAACAAGTTATGGGATCTTGGGCGCAATTGATTTCCACTTCAAAACCTCTTATCTATTCTTGAACATACAACCTATTCAATACTTTTAATACTTGTTGTGAAGATAAATCTTCTATCCTTCTTTGATATTAGTTTACAAGAGTGAATTCGACATCTCTTTCTAAACCTTACTAATGACTCCCTTAGTCGATCAACGCCTAAAAGTATCTCATTAATGACATTAAGTACGAAGAATCAACAAACTTGGTAACACTTATGAACACTACACCATGTCTAAGCATTGAACCAATTCATGCATTTACACAAGATAAGTCAAGAACGCTCAACGTTCATAAACTTCTCCTATTTTTGACACAAAACAAACATGACAAAGAATTTGACATTATCACATTCATCTAGCATTTATCAAATCATCAACCATATTATAAGCTCTAACTCATGTTCTTGGATTCCATATCAAAAGAGAGGAAAATTAGTTACTTTCTCCTAATCCTAACAAACAATCATACAAGCATTTAATATACTCAAACTTCCAACACCATTAATGTATTCAACAACCAAATTCAAAGCACAATAAATACACAATAGAAAAGCATTAAATAGCTCACTTATAGTTCTGAAGACATGGACTTGGAAGACTTAATCAATTGCTCCCAAGACTAAGTTTAGCAACTAGAATATATACTAAACAATAGAAATTCAAACATGAATTCAAAATGAAACAAAGATGAAAATGGTACAAACTAGGGTTTTTCACAGCTGGAATCGGGAAAAAGAAGTTATGTGAAGGAGAGAGGATAAGATGATATTTATAGTAAAAAAAAGTCAAGAAAATGGATTTGAGCAGCGACCTGTCACAACACAAGCGTCGCGAGTCGCGACAAACAGATTATGCTACTCTTCAACTTTTTCTTCTTCTTGTCTAAGTGTAGCCATCTCTTCTTCACGTCTTCAAGTCTTCATGGTCTTTGTTGTCTTCAAAAGTAGTGTTCATGGTCTTCAAATCTTTGAACTATTACCTTGTCTCACAAAATTCCTTAGAAAAGTGATAAGAGCACAAAAGTTACCCTTAACTCTCCTAATAGAATTTCAAGGTGAAATGGAGTATCTAAAGCACAAAAGCCTACCAAAATGAGTACAAAAGATCCCAAAATCACCATATAACATGAACACATCAGACATGGGTGGGCCCAACTATTGGTTGGAGGGCATATTGAACAGAAGGCATCTATTATCTAAGCAAAACGGCGTCATTTTGCGCAACCACATGTCTGGACACTGATGAGGACAACTTTTCATGGACACAAAATGACCCAATAACCCATGCTCTCATAGGAAATACCTAAACCACCCTTCATCGTACATGTTGTCACAAAAGTTGAATACAAAGATTTGGGTGAGACAATGTTATCCGATTTCATGATGAGACTGAGGATCTAAATGTAATTGTTTAAAGATCGGAGATAATATGGAGTATTTTCTGCCATTTTATTTAGTCATTCGTCTCACCATATATAAATTATGATAAGACAATGTCATATGAGTTTTTCTCAAACTTGAATGGAAGGATTTCTTTTCTACAGTCCTATAAGATAAAATGTATGTCATTTTAGAAACTTTGATGTCAAAATCCGTTAGAAGGATAAATAATTAATTTGAGTATATCAGCCAAAAACAAAAGTTTGATAATTGAAATCGAACCTCACTACTACCTATCGCTCAAAGAAAACTTTCTTTTATTTTTTCCAACTTTATAAAATCATATTTGACTATAAATTATAATTGCTGTACAGTTAATAACATTATCATGTGAGATAGTGTTAAATTCCATGCAATGTCTATTTTTTAAATATCCATTTTTATACACTAATTATATATGTGATTAAAATTATCGGTGGTCAAATAAGATCTCAGAAAGTTGATAAGAAAAAATAGGAAGTTTTCTGTGTCCGACAGAGGGAGTATATAATGAATTGCACCAATGTAGTGATAATTATAAAAGTTGTTTTTCTTAATTTTAAAATTAGCCCTATTTTTGTTTCAAATTTTCTTTTACATAGGCTCCATTTGGCGTTGGCATTTTTACTGAGATTTTAATTGATTTTTGGTTGTTGGCATTTTTATCCGGTCAAACCGCCAATGAATGCGAAAAAATGTTTGTTTGCTTGGCTTTTTCACATAGCGTTTCCGCCAAATACGAAACGCTAATATTAGTAGCATTTTTCCTTAGCGTTTGATTTTTTACCTTTTACATAGGCTCTCTTTAGCATTGACATTTTTACTGGAATTTTGATTGGTTTTGCCTGTTGGCGTTTTCACTCGGTCAAACCGCTAATGAATGCGAAAATAAATGTTTGGTTGCTTGGCTTTTTCAAACAGCTAACACAAACAGTTGACATAAACAACTGGTCAAAGTAGTTGCATGAAATAGCCAACAACCAACTGCCAACAATTGATTGTTAAAGAGGGTCTATAGTGTACCTCTTCTCTTCTTAGTAAATTTATCTTCTCTTCTTAGTAAATTTAAATTTAAACAAATACACCTTTCTATACGGTGGAAGTTACAACATGACATGACAAATACAATATTATATAATTATAAAAGATATTGAAGAGACTTCAAGTGAATTTTCTCTTAGCCAAGTTCCGTGATGAACCGTTTGGTCCGGATGACCAAGTAATTTGCGTGAAGGGCAAGGTTATTTTTTAATATTAATATACAGAAGACAATTAAGAATGCTGCAGAGTAGTGTTTGACAAGAAAAAAAAAACAAAGAGATATGGTGGGGTTCAGGTGCTAGAAAAGGGAGACTTCTCGCTGCCTTGCTTGCTCTCCACATTTGACTTTGATATTTTCACTATCCATCTCTTAGAAAATACTCCCTGCGGATTTCACTATTACACACATTACTTTACACATAAGTCTCATTATTAAATGAAAAACAAAATACTCTCTTGGAATACGATATTTCCATAAGTTATTATAAGATCACGGATTCAAGTGTAATTTTACCAAAAAAAAAATAAAAATTCACAGTTTTAAACAATTAAAATTTGGGTCAAATTTGATTATAAGCTACTATTAGGATAAACTCACATACCTACAATATTTTAGTTTTCATTAGAAACATTACATATTTAGAGTAAAACATATAAATTCAAATTTTCCTCTAAACATCTTTCTACTCTAAACTCATATAAACACATATGTTTTACTCTAAATATGTAATGTTTCTAACCAAAACTCCAATGTTTCACTTGCAGTTACTACAAATAAACTCACAACTTCATCTTATTCTAATTAAGTCTCATCTTTTCATATAAATATAGAAATGTGATCTTTCCCAAGAATTTATTTTGTATATTATTACGACGCACTTCATTTTACACATAAATATATATTATACTATAATATTAATATTTAAAATGTCAAATTTTATTATAAACAGAAATTCTACCAATATAAATGAACAGAAATTATACCAATATAAATGAACAAATCAGACAAGGAAAGTCTGACAATGTAAACAAAAGAAAGGGAGTATCAGATCAGATTTGTAAACCATATTTTGTTTGTGAAGAACACTGTCAGATATCCTTAAGAAATACTCCGTCACCTCAACTAATTTTTTTACCTACGCGACATATATTGGTATTTTATATAACAATTTCCAATTTTAATACTTCCTCTATCCCATTTTAATCTTCACATTTTTTAATTAACTTTGTCAAATAACGTTTGCATAAATTTCAAATAATATAAATACATACTAGTATTATTATGTGCAATTGTTAAATTTCTTGCTAAAGGTATTTTTTAGTATTACCTTTTCATATACCATCACGCTAGTGGAGAATAGACCTATTAAATACGGTTATGTTGAACCAGAGAAGTTACTTTTTGCTGACTTCTCTGACTTCGCCTATGATTGTCGGTCATAATTGCAATGTTTGTTTGGAACCCGCTCATTATGAGATGTTCCCACAACTTCTTCCTCCCTAAATATACATCATTTCTACAATCCTTACACGGGTATCGTGCCCGCAAAGAACCATTTTTGGAAGCATGTTCAAACGCAAACGAAATGAATGATTCAACCAGTGACATGTACTTGAATGATTTTCTAAGATCATTGCCAATGATTTCATCTCGATCCATTATCATAAATTTATTTATAATGCAACACATACGGATCCATTCAACAATAATCATAACCCTAGCTAATCTCAAGGCCTAATTGAAAATATAGATATAAAGCATTAAATACACCTCCTAATATTTCAAGATCATTGATTGAGTACATAATTTGGATAAAACTAATTTTCTCCAATGGAAAATGATGAGCTCTCAATTACAAAACCTTGTCTTAACCAAAGGGGAAGGAAATAGAGCTTGTTCATGAAAATTTTAGTGTTTTGTTACATTAAATGAATTGGATACAAATTTTTTATGCACGACCATTTCCGAACTCGAAAATGGTATTTATATTAATTAAGACACGATTAAATATCTTCCAAACTCATAAACTAGACATGAAGATTTCCCGAACTCGGAAAATGTGTGTTCTCTTTGTAACATGGAAACGATGTGTTTTCCGAGCACGTAAACAGAATTAGACCTCACTCCCGAGCTCGGAATGGGTAATATTTAAAGCCTGTTTGTCACAAACCCCTTTAATTCGGGTTAAAGGCGGTTCTACCTTGAACGCTTTTAATTAGACCTAATTAAAGGCAGTTATTTAAAACCTCCTTAAATCAAAATTTAAGAACCTTTTATTTCAGATGCGTGGTCCGAAAAACCATTTCCAAGTTGGGAAGGTTGTTTTTAATGAGGTTTCGGGCTAATTTTCAATAACTGCCTTCCATTACTGCCTTTAATTGGAGGCTATTTACCAATGAATGGTTGACCGTTGATTATGTAAAGTCAACTGAGTATTAGTATTAAATGTATAAAAAGTCAAGTAAGTATTGACCGTTAAATAGTTAAACTCAACTTAGTTATTAGTGTTTATATATAGATTGTCAAGTAAGAGTTGACTATTTACTAATTAAAGTCAATTTTGTTATTAGTGTTGATATATAGAAATTCAAGTAAGGTTGAAAGTTAATTTGTTAGAATCAAACATGTTTATTTTTATTTATACATATTAAGTCAAGTAAAAGTTGGTCGTTGATCATTTAAAGCCAAATTTGTTATTAGTATTTATATTTTGAAATTCAGGTGGTTGTTAATTAATTAGTGAATGTTATATTAGTTAATAATTATCAAATGTTTATATATACTAAGTAAAGTTAGACCAGTTGTTCGTTGATTAGTTAAAGGTAACTTTGTTATTAGTGTCAATATATAGAAAGTTAAGTGATAGTTGAGCGTTGATTTGTTAGACCTAAACATTTTTATTCGTATTTATATCAGTTCGGATCTGTTGTGCCAAGATATGCCAAACTCCAAAACGGTCTCGTTTTGATCAATTAACCAAAAATCCATCTTTCTTTCATTTTTTAAAATTTCAACGAAAAATTGGCTGCAGTTTTTGGCCTTCACAATTGTTTTGCGTTATAGCCTCGAAAAAACCCATCCCCCCCTTCTTTTCATAAAGCACCACCATCTGAAATTGTAAATTGAGGTTAACCTTGGTATATTTGTAGAATATTGTAAATGTTGGGAGAGCAGAGTTCTAGAATATGTCCATATTCTTTTATCACTTTTTCAAGATCATTGGAACATGAAAGTACTTCTCAGACTTAGGAAATGACTTCTAAGTGTATATAATGTTTATCAGAAAATCTTGTGAACATGACATTCCTGTTATTTTTTCTATTAGTGAAAATTGTGTTGTTTGTAGTTGATTTTGGGAGACTAGCAGTCACATACTCAATACAACGGACAGCTACTAATGAAATTATTTTTCAAGATCACTGCAGTTGTTTGCAGTTGATGTTAGAGAATTCATGAAGCACCATTAAGCTGAAAATCAAAGGAGAGGTGAGCCATTGATATATAGCATTCAGAGCAAAACCATAACCTAAAATGAAAAACTTTCACAAGACCTTCAATCAAACATGAGGTTTGCTTCCAAACAGCAAGAGAATTTTACACTAAACATGAGAAACTGAAGAATTTTATGGGGTAATAATTGTCTGTCTGTATTCATGTTTTGGGGTACATTATATAGAAGTACAGAAGACCTAGTAATATTCAAATAATATTTCAATTCCTTAATACTCCTCCTCAAGTTGGAGCATGGGGATCAGAAATGTCCAACTTGCCAAGCAAAGAATGAAACTG
>JAULKM010000011.1:4872281-4889444 GCA_032355605.1 Rubia tinctorum | reverse complement strand
TTGATAGTTGTGTTGTCTTTCAATTCATAACTTAGAAAACCAACCAAAAACCCCCCTCTTTACATGCTTTTATATATTTATCTATCTTTATTTAGGCTTATATCCACTCTTATGTGTATGAACCCTTAGGAAAATCCCTCTTCTTTGTGGACGATCCCGACTTGCCAAACTATCTACTTAGTTATATTTGGTAAGCATATTGGACTTACAAATAGTATCTTTGAGAGGTACAGCGACGACCTCCCATAGTCATTACTATTTAAGTGGTAAAAAGAAATAGAAAGTTTCATGCGGGACTTCTTGTCATAAGAAATAGGGAGGTGAGAGACCATTCTGAAATTTCTAGCATCATCTTCAGCTTCAAATCCTAAATTAAACTCCTCAGTCCCGATTCCAACATAGAATTGGGGCTCAAAACAACTTGTTTATGGTATTTTAATCATTAGAGCGATAGAAGAATCACATTCATCTGTAGATCTAGAACCTAATTTTTTTCGTATTGGAATTGGATTGACGCTATGAAGCTTGTTGATATATATCTCCAAGCGTGAAACCTTCAAAATCATATAGGTGTTGCGTCCTCCTTGATATCCAGGGCCGAAAGCAGCTTCTAGCCCAAGACTTCTCCAAGGCCCGTAAAACAACTCAAACCTAAGTTAGACAGGTTGACAGTTCACCAGACCGACTCTGACGATCTTGTAAGACGGAGGCTTCTTTAGGGTTTTTCGTTGATGGTGTATTATTGGGATTAAGCACATGAGTGCAAAATTGTTAAGTCATGCAGGAAGAATACAATTGACAAAAAGTGTTCAACCAACTATTAGATGAAATGCTTTTCTTTGCCAAAAAAAGTGCTGAAACATATGGAGGCTCTATGTCGATCATTCTTATAGTCTGGTGCTGAAGAGATAACTAGAATATCACATATAGATTGGGAACATATCTGTACACCAAAAAAAGCTGGAGCTTTGAACATCATAGCAACGCCGGACTGGAATCAGGTATGCTTGGCAAAACTTCTATGGAATATGAGTAGAAAGACTGACAGATTATGGGTACGTTGTGTGCATGCTTATTATGTAAAAGGGAAGAAACATAATGGAAATCCAACTGCCAGCAAGTTGCTCTTGGATACTAAAGAAAATCATGAAGTGGAGAGAGAAAATAGAGAACATTGAGACCTAGAATAAGATGAAAGCTGAGATTTTTTAAATGCAAAAGGTCTACAAGGAGTTGAGAGGAGACCATGGAGAGATAGAATGAAGTAAACTCTATGCAACAATCAAGCCAGACCTCGAGCACAATTTACTTTGTGGTTGTGATGTTAGAGCAGGTTGGCCACAAAGGACAAATTGAAAAGATTTGGAGTGGATAAGGGAAGCCAATGCAGTTTTTGTGATGAAGATGAAACTATGCAACACCTGTTCTTGGATGTAGAAATATGAAAGAAGTGTGGGCTGAAGTGTTGAAAAGGATGCAGGTGAGAAAGGCTCCAGGATAATGGGATGAAGAAAGAAACCGGTGCATCAGAATCTGAAAAGGGAAAGGATAGAAATCTGAATTGAAGAAGTTGGTTTTAGCAGAGACTATGTACAACATATGGGGACTAAGAAATGAGATATGCTTTTGAAGAGCTTAAAGTAAAGAAGAGTTAGTAGAGAAAATAGTTGAAAACATTGTATATTGTACATAGAGCTTGGATGAGGCCAAAATTAAGAGAAAAGTAATGTAGAATGATGTTAGAAGGAGAAGGTAGTTAAAGACAGAAAAGAAAAGTAATAGTGGTGAAGAGTTGATTGTTCTTGAAATATTTTAGGTAATGAGAAAGCTCTCCATTTTTTTTCAATAAAATAAAATAAAATCACACAACGGTTGATGGTACTCCGCTAGTTTATAACAATTATTTTAACTACAGTTTTAAAAGACAAATCTTTTAGTTCTATTATTTTCTTCAGTAAATAAATACCCCTTCCGTTCCGGAATAATTGACACACTTTCCATTTTTGTCTGTCCCACATAAAATGACATACTTTAATTCTTACTCAAAATGGTAAAGAATATGTTAAAATTTCTACAATATCTTTTTAACTTCAACAACTTTATGGATGACCTCACTGCTTTCCCAAAATATTTCTATTTTTTCACAATTATTCTTTGTTACCTCATCTTATATAAAATACCAAAGACACATTTCAATGTGTCATTTATTCCGTTACGGAGTGAGTATATATTATTATAATGCACAATAGCGCAAGGCTAATTTATTTTTTCCACTTAACGCACGTCATATTTTGTGAGAATTCGCACTATCATGGAATTTCTCCTCTTTCTTCTTCTCTTCTCTTCATTATAAACGGAAACCGTTAAGTTCTTTGGGAGTTCACACTTCACACTAGCGCGCGCTCTATGATAAGCGCCAAGTCGTTGTCCGGGAGCTCCGCCGTCCTCCGTAAGAATTGCAGTCGTCGTCGACGTGGTGAGCTCTCTATCCTCTCTAGATTTTGTCAAAATCCCCTCCTTAGTTTGCCTGTGTATTCAAATCTCTCTAATTTGATGTCGCAATTCGAATTCTCTGGCGATTTTGAAGCATGATGATTGGAGTCCAGAGGAAGATACCAAGGCTCTCCAGCTACTCAAGGTGTTTCTTTCTCTTCCTTCTTTTTCCCCTAGATTTTTAAGCATGGCGACTTTTAAGTTGACTCTCTCTGTGTGTTAATTTAGTAGGTGATTCACACTGTGTGTGTTTGGTTCAAGCTGTTTTTTTCTTTCCTTTATAATTTGTGAAAGGATCATAGAGTGGATAATGCTGGCTAGCCTTCAGTTATTTTGTTCACGTTCATACTTCGTTGGTAAACACTCTGAGCCGTAAAGCATCACCAGCCTTGTAGCCATTCTGTAGATTTTTCCTTTAATTTGAGCGGTACTTTATGATCTCAAAGTATTGAGGTCGTACTTCACCATTTGTTCATTCAGTCTGTTCTTGGAAAAAGTCGTAGAGATAAGAGATGGATGCATTGCATGCATGAAACTTGATATTCATCTTCAGCCCTACAAATTTGTTTCGTTTACTCTTCATTCTTCCTGGATTTGATGCAATTTACTTTGCCAAAATGCAGCCGGATTTGGTGCTTTGAGCCCTCACTTTTCTGCTCTCCTGAATTGTTGTATTTTTTTTCTTCTGTTTTTGGCTTAGACGGTTAGGATAGATGAGATTGATTAGTTGTGATTGTGATATGATTACGATTTGATTAGATATGATTGAGATATGTCTATGTCTAGGTACGATGTATCTTTATGGCTTGTACTTTCTATATGTATTCCACTTAATACACACCTCTACGGAGTAGAGTTTTCCCTTTCACATGGTATCAAAGCAGTAAAGATTCTGCTATTTTTTCTTCGCAGCACAACTACCGTGCAACTTCTTCCTCATTTGCTTATTCCTTCCCCTGCTCTCTATTTCTTTCGAAACACAAACCAACAAACCTGCTTTCCATAATCTGTGCCCAGTTTGAAATACAAACCTGCTTTCTTCACAAACCTGCTCTCAGTTCTGCCTTTTTCTTTTCTTTTTCTGCATCGCCAATGACTTCTACTCATAATAAAATTCCATACAACACACCGATCCACATGCTCAACATCAAACTTTCATCGGGCAATTTTATGCTTTGGCGCACTCAAGTCGAACATGTTCTCGGCTCTCAGGATTTGCTTTGTTTTCTCGACGGAACTCATCCTTGTCTGTCTCTTCCAGCCAGTTCTTCCTCTTCTCTTTGCCGATGTTGTCGGTGCTTCTCCAACTAAACAGAAAGAATATGAGGCTGCTATTGCTATGCACGCTGCCTGGGTTGCCGAGGATAAGCGTTTGTGTAGCCTTCTCTTTTCTTCCCTCTCGCCCGAAGCTATGAGTGAAGTTGTCGGCTGCAAGATGTCAAAACGAATTTGGGATACTCTCTGCGCTGTCTATCAAAATCGATGCCAATCCAGTATTATGAACTTTCGTGTCTAGGTTCTGAGAATTCGTCGAACATGTACTGTGCATGAGTTGCATCTACGATTCAAGGTTATATTCGACAAGCTGGCCGCAATGGGCTCTCCTGCCACCAACGCCGACCAGGTCATCTGGTTTCTGACTGCGTTGGGTACAGATTTCAAGGAATTCAGCGCCCCACTTCTGAACCGTGTTCCCATGCCGGAATATGTCGATATTGTTGCACAGGCTGAAAACTATGAGACATTTTTGCTCAGTTTGGATGGCTTTCAGTCCCAGGCCTCTTTATCGCTGCGTCCTGTAGCGTTTTCTGCTTCAACACGCGACTCAGTCGGGCGCGCGAGGGATAGCGCTCCAGCGAGGGACGGTCGCTCGTGGGTTCACGTGCCAGTAGGTGACGGCGGCGCGTCAGGCAGACGCGTTGCCCGTGGTAGTTGCGTGGGTGGTTGTTGTGGTGGACGTCGTTTTTGGCTCGTTCTGGTAAATTTCGTGGTCGTGGTTATGTTCTTCAATGCCAATTGTGTGGAAAAAAGGACATTCTCGCAGAGTCACAGTTGGAGCCCACTTCTCGCACATCTGACTGGTACATCGATTCTTGTGCAACCAACCATATGAGTTCTACAGCCTCAACTCTGGAGAGTGTCACTCGTTACATCGGTAACTCTTGTGTTTTTGTTGGTAATGGTTATAGTATTTATATTTCTCATATTGGTGATTCTCAGATTACACCTACTTTACGTCTGACTGATGTATTGGTTGTTCCTAGTATTATTAAAAACTTGCTTTCCATCAGTAAGTTAATTCGTGATTTGGGTGTTCTAATCTCTTTTGATGACCGGTAATTTATCATTCAGAACAAAGTCACCAAGAAAATCGTGGGTAGAGGCCATAGTGAGGATGAACTTTATGTACTGGACCGAGGTGACGCCGCATTGGTATCTTTCATTCAGAATAAGAAGGGACGGGTATCATTTGATCTTTGGCATGGTCGACTGGGTCATGTACCCCATTGTATTATTTCCATTTTGAGTAGTTTTGGACTTTTATATGTCTCGTCTTTATTGCTTAAACCTCTAACCTGCACCTCTTATGCTATGGCGAAAGGTCACAAGCAGTATTTTGATGAAAACCCTAAACGTGCATCGCATGTTCTTCATTTGATTCATTGTGATTTGTGGGGTTCTGCCCCCGTTTCATCTGGAAATGGTTTTGCATATTATGCAGTTTTTGTTGATGATTTTTGAAGATTTTCATGGCTTTACTCTCTTTGTCGTAAGTCAGAATTTGTTGATGTGTACATGTCGTTTGAGGCTTTTGTTGAGAATCAATTCTCTGCTCGCATTAAGATATTTCAAAGCGACGCACTGAGTTTGTTAATACTCGTCTTCGAACACATTTCACTACTAGGGGCATTCACCATTGGATATCCTACCCTTACACTCCTGAACAAAACAGGCGTGCTGAGCGTAAACACCGTTATCTTGTAGAAATGACATTGACAATGCTCTTTCAGTCTCGGTTACCCCTTTCTCACTGGGATGATGCATTTGCCACCTCGGTTTACACTATTAACGGCCTTCCAACTTCGATGCTCGATGGCAAGAATCCTTATGAACTTCTTTTTGGTTGTCCTCCAGTTTACTCTAACTTCCATCCTTTTGGTTGTCGGGTATACCCTTTCACCAGACCCTATGCAGTGCACAAGCTATCCCCTCGGAGTCTCTCTTGTGTGTTTCTTGGCTATAACTCTCAATACAAGGGGTTTCATTGTCTTGATCCATCCAGTGGTCGTTTCTACATCACTCGCCATGCTAGGTTTGATGAACTTCACTATCCCTTTGCTTCTGACAGGGACTCTGGTGCGGCTTTTACATCTTTAGACGTCTCTACATTTCTGAACCCTGATTCTTCTGATCCTCAGCCTGATGCACCAACGCCTTCTGAGTCACCCTGTCATGTTTGTGCAGATGCATCTTCTCCGAGCTTGCCTTCGGTTTCTCCTGTTATTCTGGCTTATCCGATTGATGTTCCAACTTCATCGGCTCCTACTCCTGGTTCAGACCCTGCTTCTCCTATAATGCACTATGGGTCTTCTTTTCCGAGTGCCTCTCCCGATGCTTCTTCTAGTCCGCTACTTTCCCGGACTCATCACATGACTGCTCGACCTATGGCTGTGTTGTTTTTCTTGTGGACAATCTCATTTCTTAGAGTGCCAAGAAGCAGCCTACTGTTTCCCGCTCCATAACTGAGTCTGAGTACCGGCTTTGGTTAACAGTGCGGCGGAGGTTGTTTGGCTCTCTCATTTACTTTAGGATCTGCATTTTTCGCTCTCCGAGTCCCCTATTTTGCTATGTGACAACAACAACGCTAGTTTTCTTGCTCAGAATCCAGTGGCTCACAAACGCGCAAAGCATATTGATATTGACTATCATTTTGTTCGAGAACTGGTTGCTTTTGGGAAGCTACGTGTCCGTCATGTACCCACATCTCTCCAGGTTGCAGACATTTTCACTAAAGATCTTTCTCGTCCTTTGTTTGAGTTTTTTAGGTCCAAGCTTTGCGTTTCGGTTCATCTGATGTTTCGCTTGAGTGTGTGTGTGTTAGGATATATGAGATTGATTAGTTGTGATTGTGGTATGATTACGATTTGATTAGATATGATTGAGATATGTCTATGTCTAGGTACGATGTATCTTTAGGGCTTGAACTCTCTATATATATTCCACTTAATACACACCTCTACGGAGTTAGAGTTTTCCCTTTGACATAGACCATGAGCTAAGTTATTCTAACTTGTATGAACTTATCTTCTACTTCTTCCAATCCAGAGAAAATGACACATTTACTTTTACCAAGTCAAATTTTACAAACTTTGACCCTATTATATATTAAAATAAAACTATCATGTGAGATATTTTTGATTCGTGTTAACATCTTTTTTCTAAATATCAAATTTTTATGCAAAATTATTGTGTGTAGCTAGAAATATTGTTAGTCAATCGTTATCATTGAATACCGTGAAAAATTAAATGTGACATTTTGATTCATTACTAGAAAAGGAACTAATAGTGGTTTGGTTTATTTTGGATTTTGATGTATTTCGTATTTTGGTATTTGTAAAAAAGTAAATGCAAAAATATATTGAAAGACAAAACTATTATAATTGGGCCAGTGCTGAAAAAGGGAAGATGGGCCGGGCCGGATCAGCTTTTCAGATTTTTCCGATTCAGTGGTGGAATCGGAAAATTTTCACATTTCCAAGTCTCACTATATGTTCACACCGCTTGTCTCATAAACATCAAATATTTCCAAATCCAAATTCAGAAGCTGAACCCTTCCTCTCAATCACAGGCCGCCGGAAAACGCTTCACCGCCTTGACTCGCTGGAAAATATGTTTTTTCACATTATATTGGAAAGGAACATGCAGCTCCATCCCCGCCACTTCGGCCGGGACCTCCGGGACAAGCTCGTCACGAAGCTCATGAAAGATGTCGAGGGAACTTGCAGTGGCAGGCATGGGTTTATTGTTGCAATTACGGGAATTGAGAGCGTGGGTAAGGGTTTAATTCGAGACGGAACCGGGTTTGTGACATTCCCGATTAAGTATCAGTGCGTTGTTTTCCGACCTTTTAAAGGGGAAATTCTGGAAGCAGTTGTTACTATGGTTAACAAGATGGGTTTTTTTGCTGAAGCCGGCCCAGTCCAGATTTTTGTTTCCAATCATTTGATACCAGATGATATGGAGTTTCAATCTGGTGACATGCCTCATTACACAACATCAGATGGATCTGTCAAGATACTGAAGGATAGCGAGATCCGGCTAAAGATAATTGGAACTCGAGTTGATGCTACAGAAATTTTCTGCATCGGTACTATAAAAGACGACTTCCTGGGTGTTATCGGCGACCCAAATGCAGCTGCTTGAAGCTCGGTTAATAGTTGCATTTCTGAGAGCAGCTGCTTGAAGCTCGGTTATCAATTGCATTTCCGAGGGCGTAATTCGACTATGTTTTATAGTTTCCAACTGCTATTACTGTAAAGACATTCTCAACACTGGATTAATAGATGATCATATTCTTTTGTTCCTCTACGATTTTGCACTGACTAATTTTTCCTCTTTTCCCAGTAGGATATCATTCGTATATTGTTAGGATATAAGCATATCTTCTATAACTGTTGCATATATGGATACATTTTGATGACAGCTATTTGAGTGTATTGTGTTAAAGTTTTTCTTGATGTCAGGATAAAAGTTTTCATATGTTTACTGTGAAAGTTTGTTCAGCCTCGACGGCCATTTTTCTTGGTAATTCTGTGGCTGGTTGCTAGCTGTGTCAGCTGGTGGACTTCATCTGAATGCTGAATAGACAATCAGGTTTTCCTAGACGATCCCGCTTAGCATTTGTTGGTGTAGTTTATGACTGAAGCTGTTGATGAGTCAATGTTATTTACCTCACTGTAAAACTTTGCTTCAGGGACTTTACTTCACGCTTCATGTATAGATTAAAATTTGCTTCAATATTCTGAATTACCATTTTGTTTTGCATTTTTGTTCATCAACAAGTTAAAGTGAGTAATACTTGTGTATTGAAAATTCAATTATTTGTTGCTCAGTAGTCGAAGTGGCAGGCAAGGAAGCTAATTGCTATTTTCTATTTATTTGGACTATTTGAAGTAGTGTTCCAGGGTAAACGAAGATGGTTGGTAGCATCTCCTCTATCAGATATGTTTTTAGCCACCCTGTAAATCGTAGTTATCAACTCCTTAATATACTGAAAATGAGGCAGAATTTTTTTCTACGCCATATGCGCATTTGTGTGTCAGTGTGTGTTTTCCCTATCTCTTTTAATTGGAGTATCAAGATTTTGTATTGATATTCAGTATTCTTGTACCTGAAGTCAATGACTTTGGTTCCCAATCATCTCTGTTTGATCCTTCTACTTGGCCCACTCAGTATCTTGCTAATTGATTTTTTAAAATTACTTCCTTAATTTGTACTTTTGGTTCTGAGTGCTAGTTTTCCCTTAATTGCTAGTTTTCTCTTGTTTATGTTTCATTTATGTTTCCTGTCTTTCTTCTTCTGAAACTCTTGCAGTTTACAGGCATAATCTCTGAGGTTTGTGGATATGTATGTGTTGAGTAGATTTTTTCACAGAAGTCCTCCCGATGGCTTGCTTGAGTTTGTTGACAGGCATAATCTTGTTTGCAGGAATGTGCATGATGTATATTTTTTGCTTTGAAGGACTGAATTCAATCTCAAGGACGACGTCAACAATAGGAAATCAATAGCGATAAAAGTTACTTAGAAAAGTGCAAGCCATGATGGAGATGAAGCTACTGGATTTCGTAAGAACTTGTTGTGGATCAGATCATGTTCTTGAAGCTTCAAAAGTAATACATTTCATGCTGATTCTGCTATACGCTTTGTACTTGATATAACATGAATGTAATAATGTTTACTGACTTCATGAGAACTCTATGCAGAGATAAGAAGAAGTCCTCAGCTCCTAATTGTAGCCCTTATGTTCCGATTGGTGCTGGTTTATTCACTTGTCCGCGAAAGATACATCACATTGCACAGTTTCTTGAACTTGCACCTTCAAAAGCTCGTAGTGAAGTGCTATATTTGCTGATAGCTAATATCCAGGTGCCTTTCTTCAGGACATCTTCTCATGCTCTTAGTTCTGATTTATCAGTTCTCACTGACTTGAGCTTGCGCGATGTTTCAGAAAACAGGCTTCAATAATCAATGGTAAAATATACCCGATTTTAAAATATGACTTTGGACTTCTTTTACCTTGTTTTCCTACTCTTGTCTTCTTGATTCCATGTATAGTTATCCTATATTCATGTGATCCATCCTGTTACCACGGCTTCAAAATTGAGGCCTTTCTCATTGAATATATTCAAATTTACTGATGATGAATTCTGTGTGCATGTCTCTCTGATGGCTTTAATATGATCATCTTCAATGGAAATTGATATGGAAATTAACTTCCATTTACTGCTCTAGGGGGATCTAGTGATATTTGTGTAACAGGAAGTGACTTAAGTTTAATACTTCTGATTTCAATGAAATTTCTTGGTTTGGATCCAAGAAAACCTTAATGAATGACTTTACTGTGCATATGCAGGATCTACATGGTTGCCTAAAATGGATGTTGCAGAATCAGGAAGCAGTTATGTTGTCACTCTGGAACTTCTTGGTATTAATGTTAACAATGTACGGGTGGAGGTACATGACCAAAAAAAAGTGAAAACTATTCTATAATCTTACACTCTATACCAGTTGTCCAAATTTTGTTATGCAAAAGTTATGGATGCCACTGTGAGGTGTATGCTTGGGTTGATCTGATATCTAACCATAGTTGGTATTCTGGAAAATCTGGATGATACTTATATTAGTCTTGAGTTAAACTCGTATCTATTGACAGATTGAGAGTTACCGGTAGCCGTTCAATAGTGTGGCAGAAGATGGAAAACAGTTCTGTTAATTCAGTATCTGGATATCATAAGAGGGAGATATTTCAGGGACCTTACCAGATGGTCTGGACTCTTCCGACAAATGTGAACAAGAATAAGATATCAGCAGAACTTATGTAAGCCCTGAACTTTTCTTTATCAATTTATTTTTGTCAGTATTTATTTAACATGCTCGCAATGACAACTTAGGCCAAGACAGTAGTTCCAAAGACTCTTTGTTTACTTCTGTTTGTATTTGCAGTTCTTGTTCTACATTCCATGGTAAAGGAAACAGTCATAAAATTGTACTCGGAAGCTTGTGGTATTCATAGAATATAATCTTCTATTAGGGCATTGTGCATGGTAGTATGTGAATATATTAATAACAAAAAGACTCCTACTAGAAAAAAGATTTAGCAAAATCTGGAGATTAATCATGGTTGTCGTCATCCTCGTATATAGAGTTTTCTGCTGATTTAGGTCGTCAAATATGGAATAAGAGTAGAGCAAGCTAGGCATCTGTGTTTGCCTCTTAAGTCTGGATAGATATGATCCGTTGAATGGTGAAGTCATGTGTAGATTCACATAGATTATAATTTTGTGCTTAGATCTTTACAGACTTGTTCCCTCTATGAACGATCATCTTGATACCCGAGTATTAGATATTCTGAAACCTTGTTAACCTCCTGAACTTGGAGACATTCGGGTAAGGAAATTGCCCTTCACTCCATCATCTCATGTCTTATGACATTAAATGTACTTGTGTCACTAGCGAAACACACGCTTTCCTCTCGTAATGTCCATATTCATTCATAAACCAGTGACAAACTTTCTTCACCTCATCGACCTGAGTCTTGAATATCTGTCCTGCCCCAATGCTGCTTAATTTCAGTCGATAATTTCTCATTAAAAATTTAGTTTGAGTTACTTTTCTTTCAGATTTCAGTTTCCACACAAAAGAAGTACTACAATATAACAGATGAGCAGGATGTTATGGTTTGGAGACCAAGCCTCACTGGTAAGTTCACAGTTCATTTAGCCTATGGCACTCAACAAGGTATGGAACAAACTTTTGCCTAGAAGAAGTGCAATTTTCACTTGGGAACTGATAAATAACATGATCCCATTAGCAGATGTTCTTGTTTTGGAATTACAATTGCATCTATATGTTCACTGTGCTTAATGGAAACTGAAACTGTACATCATGTTTTTAATACATGCCCTATATCATTGAAAATATGGGAGTCTTTTTAACACCTAAAACAACACTTCCGGAGTATTACATTATTATTAATTTGTAGTAGTGAGCATTTTTACGAAAACTAAAATGCGAACATTAGTAACGTTTTGGGTTTAATTGATGTTGAATTTTTTATTTCAATTTTTTATTCATCCTTGTAAGTACTAATTAATCTGTAATACTAGGTTTAATCGCCCTTTTCAATCTGTTACTTTACTTGCTATAATTTTATATATAAATGAATTAACTTATTTGACAATAATAATATAATTAAAACTTAGATTGGAATAATTAACTTTTATTTTCCAAAAATTTTGTTCCTTAGACAATAATTTAAAATAATTATTTTAAAAGTTCATGTAATTTTATTAGATTTATAATTTAGTTTTTAATTTATATCATTTCTTATTTATCACGAACCTCAATCAATCAGTATAATAATAAAATAGTACTATTAATAATAACAAAAAATGTTAATAGTAATTGAATAAGTTAATAAATATTTTTAAAATTAAAATAAAAATAAAATTAAAATAATAAATAATATTAATATAACTGAAGAACAACAATAATAATATTGTGTATAGAATACATTTAGAAATAATTAAATTTATTAATGTCTTTAAATGCAATGAAACATATAACAATTAATTCTACAATTTTTTTTTATAAATTAAGACTAATAATCAAACAACTAATATAAATGAATGGTCAAATCAGCCAAACGAAATAAAACTGTAGGTCAACATCTAACCGCCAATTACCAAACAAAGCCTATCATTTAAAAGATTTTTATCATCATCACACTCATTGATAATGACTGTGTGCCGGTTGCTCATTAATTATAAGAATACCCCCTTCTATATAAGAATTTATTCATGTAATAAATATTTAAAGCTCAATCTTATCTATAAAATTTACTAATTAAAAAAAAAAGTGATCTTAGCAGATTAATTTATCAACATCAAGTTAATTACTTATACATAAAGACAATAAATATCAAGACGATAGATAGAGTACTATGAGCCACCCCAGTTACCTAAAACGTGTAAAGTCTAGACACCGACCAAATTAATTACTAATAAAATTCCCTGATCACTGACCATATAACGGAAGGCCATATAACTATTTAAGTACAACGTCTGCATATCTTTGTTAGAATAACTGATAGTTAAGGTATTGCCTATTTTCTTACAATGAATATTTATTTTTTAAAAACATTTTTAATACTTATAGTTGCCTTTCTGAACTTTGAATTGATTCCCTTGTCTTCTTGACTCTATTTGCAGCCAGATAGGGTGTTGTCTCCAGCTGCCCACACCACCGCTGTCACCAAAATCCGGTAAGTTTTCTCCCACCATGATCTTCATCATGCACTTCATGGTTCATATGCATGGTTTTGTGGGATTGCAACTTTTATGTTCTTGTCGTGTTTACAGATTGATGTGTTTGTATAATGCTGGATCCTTTTTTATGCCACCATGCATTGATGTAAGAATATGATGCGTACTTCCTCCATGTATCGGATAGGTAGAGCCTAGTTAATTAAATCAGTGTTACAAATGAGACTCGTATGAAGTTTGTATGTTTTCGTACTTTATTTCTTCATGATGTGATTGTTGTTCAGGTTGAGGTAGATCTCGTGCTACACAGTTATGTTCTTGAATCTTGATTGATGTAAAATTTTTGTTTTTATGGATTTTGATTGCTTCCCTTTAACCACATGGCTGTAAGAATTGTTTCTCCTGGATGATTTTTTTGTAAATGCATGATCTGTGAATTGGTTACTTTGATTGAAACAAAAAAAAAACTTTTTTGTTGGTTGAAAATGGTTGAATGTTATTGTTTCTGCCTGTGATCATCTGCTGTCTGAAACCCTTAAAAGTTTTGCTAGCTTTCTGTTCATCATTTTGAGTTTATGGGTTCCTAAACCAATCTATTGTTTGGAACCTTTCAGGAGATTTTCGATATGGCGAGCTATGACCCCCAGAACATTCTCATAACTGGTGCAGCAGGCTTTATTGCCAGCCATGTTGCGAATAGGCTCATCAGGAACTACCCCGAATACAAGGTGGTGGTTCTCGACAAGCTCGATTACTGCTCCAACTTGAACAACCTCAACGAGTCGAAGTCATCTCCAAACTTCAAGTTCATCAAGGGGGACATTGCCTGTGCTGACCTTGTCAGCTACATCATTGCCACCGAATCTATAGACACGATCATGCATTTTGCGGCGCAGACTCACGTTGACAACTCATTTGGGAACAGTTTTGAGTTCACAAAGAACAATATCTATGGCACTCATGTCCTTCTCGAGGCCTGCAAAGTCGCAAAAGATCAGATCAAAAGATTCATCCATGTCAGCACGGATGAGGTGTATGGGGAGACGGATGGAGATGCCGTTGTTGGCAATCACGAGGCCTCACAGCTGCTTCCCACAAATCCCTACTCTGCAAGTAAAGCCGGTGCAGAGATGCTCGTGATGGCCTATGGAAGGACGTATGGTCTACCGGTGATAACCACAAGGGGGAACAATGTTTATGGCCCGAATCAGTTCCCTGAGAAGTTGATCCCTAAGTTTCTTCTTTTGGCTATGAAAGGTCAGGATCTTCCAATTCACGGCAATGGATCCAATGTTCGCAGTTACCTGTACTGCGAGGATGTTGCAGAGGCTTTTGAGATCATTCTGCATAGGGGTGAAGTTGGTCATGTCTACAAGATAAGAACCAGTCAGGAAAGGACAGTTCTCGATGTTGCAAAGGATATCTGCATGTTTTTCGCACGGGATCCTGATAGCGTGATCAAGTTTGTCGATAACATGCCCTTTAATGATCAGAGGTACTTTTTGGATCACCAGAAGCTGCAAAAGCTGGGATGGGCTGAGCGAACGTCGTGGGATGAAGGCCTCAGGAAAACCGTGGAATGGTATGTGAAGAATTCTGATTGGTGGGGTGATGTGTCTGGGGCTCTGGTTGCTAGTTGGTTGAATTTGAAGAACAGTGTTCGTAAAGCAATGTATGATCACTTGTTTTTTGAAGAAATATTATAAGAAACACAGATTTGGAAAACGGTTTGGAAGAAAATAGTTTTTTAAAAACCGAACTGTGGGCATGATGAATCACTGCCTTTGAAACGAAATTTTCCTAACCCGTGATGCAAGGTTCTACATAGGCATTTGTTTCCCAAGGTACCACAGAAACCTCCCTTACTCGTGTACTCAAGTAGCGGAGGAGGAACTCCTAAGTATTTTGCTCAGAGAATGTTTAGAAAGCAACGAAGGTGAAGAGGAAGAAGGGAGCCATTTACAGGCACATAAACCAACAGTCGGATCTCATAATCTGGAAGCAGTTCAGAACGTGCGGGAGAACGTGAATCAGTTTTGACTGACTAAAATATTGCAATGGCTGACTAAAATATAGGAACGGTCATAGACCGATTAAAATTTGGAACGTGGATTGACTGATAGTAATTTTACTGCATCAGAAAGTTTATTACTTGTTTTTAACCGCATGAAATATAGGGAGAAAATAGGATTTAGTTATTTAAAACATTTGATTATTTGAGAAGCCTCATAAATGCTGGATTCTTAAACTAATCTGGACCAAAAATATTAATATGGGTTCAAGACGTCCGTCCGCCTTGCCTTGCCTCGGGCGGGCGGGCGGGCGGTGCGGTCGGCGGCGGCGTGCGCGAGGGGTCCTTATTCTTCTTTCTCACTCAAAGGAGTAGATAAGCATTTCTTATTTAAACCAAACTCATTCCCACTCTACTTCCCATGTGGGACTAAGAATAAAACCAAGGTTTTCTATTTTTCCTTTAAAAATCTATTTTGGGCTGAATGGCCCATTTGCATTACTAACAATCCCCACTAATACAAAAGGGCAAAAAGGTATTTTTTCTGAGCATTTGAAAGTTCGACACTTAAGCATCAATATCTTGCGATTGAACTAATGCGTAGTGAATTGGGATGATCGACTTGTTTTCGGAGTGAACGTATCTGGAACTCCTAAACTGGTTGTTCACTCCAAGAAAATGTGTCTTACTTTAATAAAACGAGTTCCATGATAATCAACAACTTATAGTGGCCATTGTTTCCTTGGGAAAACTCATGAGTGCTCTAGGAAGACAACCCTTAAAGCCTTTCTTGAAAGGAAGGCCGTTCATTTATACTCAAGTAGGTCCTTCTATCAAGTCTCATCAGACCACCTAATCGGGGCTATGGAAAGATTAAGAACGATTCATCGTTCAACCTCACATAATTTTCAGTCCGTCACAAATTAGAACTATCTTGGATTCATTAAGAGCTTTAAAATCATTCTCGCAACGTACGTACATCATAGGAAGGGGTAGGTTTGTACGTTTGTAAGTCTTTCCTTGGTTTCGTTTGACTTCAAGTTCGAGAGACAACAAGAGTATCCACCAAGAATTCCTCACCTAGCAGGGCTTTAACCCCATTCTCCTCGATGAATCTTGAACTATCTTTCTACTTAGTCCTTTAGTAAATGGATCAGCTAAATTCCTTTCTGACCTTACGAATTGTAAAGCCAGTACTCCAGTCTCTATCAAATTTCTCACTCATTCATGCCTAACGTGTATATGTCTTTTCTTACCATTGTAAGCTTCATTTTGGGAAACACCTAAGGCTGCATGGGAGTCAAAAAAAGTGAGACTAGTGGAGTGGGTTTTCCCCACAAAGGAATATCTGCCAGTAATGACCTAAGCCACTCTGCTTCTTGCCCTGCCAAGCCTAGAACTATAAACTCATACTCCATAGTAGACAGAGCTATAAAATTCTACTTTGAAGGCTTCCACGAGATATATGTTCCTCCTAAGGTAAAAATATAACCATTAGTGGAACTTACTTCATTATTATCAATTACCCAGTTCGCATGAGATATCCTACAAGATACAATCCTAAGTCCATTGCACCTCTTAGATATTTTAGTAAACGCCTAAGGGCAATCCAATATTCTCCACTAGGGTTGTGGATGTACCTACTTAGTCTATTCACATCATATGCAATATCAGGTCGAGTGTAGTTCATTAAAAACATTAAACTACCAATAATTTTTTTGCATACTTTCCTTGAGATACACTTCTTCCTTTATTTTTCTTTAAGTGGATAGTGGAGTCATAAGGAGTACTTACTGACACTACATCAAAGATGTAAAATTTTCTCAACAGCTTTTCAACATGGTGAGATTGGGATAAAATGAAACCATTATCTTTTTTAGTAACTTTTACCCCTAAAATGACATCCACCTCCCCTAAATCTTTCATTTCAAATTTAGAGGATAAAAATCTTTTGGTTTCATTTATAGCATCAATGTGAGTTCCAAATAACAACATGTCATCTACATAGAGACAGATAATCACACATTCAGAATCAAAAAGTTTTGAATATACACAAGCATCAGATCCATTCACAATGAAACCAAAACTAAGAATAGTTCTATGAAACTTCTCATA